>JAHTLZ010003468.1:12012272-12045516 GCA_023846285.1 Phrynocephalus versicolor | reverse complement strand
TTATTATTATTATTATTATTATTATTATTATTATTATTATTATTATTATTATTATTATTATTATTCCCCACCCATCTGGGAGAAAAAGTACAATAACAAATGAAATAAATATAACAGAAACCCTTATGATAATACAATGACTGCAACACGTATCAACCATAGACAGCAGACAAAAGTAATCTAAAAGCTCTTCTCACTACAGCTGTTGCTGTAACCAACATAGTCTGGTTCTCTGTTTCAAAAAATAGACAGGCAGACCTCCCTCCAAGTTCACAAGCCAGGATTATACGTTTTGAACAAAAATCTCTCTCCATTGTTGAATCCCATCACCTGGCACTCCAAGATACACTGCATCTGCACATGGAGGCTCTATTGCTAGAGAGCCTCTTCCATATATATATATTTTTCTAACCCTTTAAAATACGTCAAGGTGGTGATGGTGAAAACTGACTGGACTCCAACACCCATAACAGCGATGGCAAACCTTTTAGAGACTGAGTGCCCAAACTGTGATTACTATTACTACAAGTGGTATTTCTAGAAACAGTGTGCAAAGACAATAGTGCACTCTCTCCCTTGGTTTCTGGTATTCACAGGGTCGCCGCTACCAGCTCTGGAGTTCCACTTAGCCATCAGGGCTGTTGATAGACCTGTCCTCCATGCACATTCCGAATCATTTTGGAAAACTCCAAAGTCACTAGTCCTCATGACACAACACGTGGCAGTTAATCCTTTTAAGGCGAGAATGGAGAAAAGTATGTCTCGTGGTGTTTTGCCAGTCTGCAATTGCCATCGTTCTTCCTTGGCTCTTTTGCCAAGGTGTAATTGTTTAAGGAGGGTTTCCTTACTGTACTGCACCATCTAGCCTGAATGCTACTCGAGATGGTTTACAACATTAAGAAAATACAGAAAGTATAAACAGTAAACAATAAAATAAATACAAAGCTAATATGAAACTATATAAAACATAATACGAAAATAGCTATAATTAAATATAATTAATCACAAAAGTAAGGTTAAACAAGCAAAAATAAAAGAATTTGATCAAAGAATTCGAATAAACATAGCAAGAGGTGGAGAAAGAGATTTCTGGACATTATAATATATAAGGATCAAGATAGGGTTTCCCTATCCATGTACGTAAATGCACACATGCTGTCTCTCACCATGCAGATCATAACAATAAACTTCTGCCTCAGACCTGCATCCTCCACCCCCTCAAAACTATAAAAGTTTGGGTGTTTTTAATTGTTAGCTACATTCTCCCAACTCCTTTATATTCTTTCTAATTAATCGATCAATTACCTGCTGCCTTTCTCCCCAGTGACGCCCCCCCCCCCCGAAGTGGCTCAGCATTTTCACCCTTCTGTGCCATTCGAGCTTTCGCAGGCTGTCCCGCTGGCGAGTTCTGCGTGATTATTGGGTGGCAGAGAGTGTGTGCAGATCAAATCTCTTATCCTCCTCCCGACAGGTCATGCTGACTGGGTCACATCTCCTGACCCCCCAGGATGTGCAGTGCTTGGCGCTGGGGATGAACCCCTCCAAGCCCGAGAGAGCTGGAAACCTCCTGCAGGAGGCAGTGGACAAAGTGCGAGACCGTCCTGGTCCGGCATCTAGCAGCCATGTGGTTCTCGTGCTGGATAAGGTGGGTGAGCGGTGCCTTCCACCTGGTTTTTCACCCCGGGGACAATGGGCAAGGCTGCCCCCTTGGCTTGCGGAAGGGTGGCAGTGGTGGCGGTAGTAGTAGTAGTGGTGCTGCTTGGGTTCCTTCCCCAGGGGAAGGGGAACGCCCTTGTGGTTGACTTGGTCCATGGGGTGGGTGGGGGTGTTGGTTTTCTTCTGCCCATCCTCACTTCCCAAGTGGCTCTTCAAGACAGCCCATGGCTTCGCTCTTTTTGATTGTCAGGAGAGAAACAGTCTTGCCCTGTTTCAGAGCACCCACGTAGGGGCGGGAGATGCCGTTTGCTTTTCTCCATTGATTATAGCTGGGCCCCCATGGGCACCACAGAGATGCAAACGGCTTATTGCTCAAGGCTGGAGGAGGATCCATTATCCCCCAGCAGTAGCCAGCCAGATGTTTGTGTAACTCCCCTCCACTAGATAGACATTCCTTTCCATGTACAGTAATGCCTCGGATAACGAATGCCTCTGTTAACGAATAATTCAAATAGCGAATTGAAATTTCCAGGAATAGGGATTTTCGGATAACAGTTTTTCCCATGGCCTGCCTCGGATAATGAATGTTTCATAATGCTTTGTGTAAAAAGTCTACCCAGGATGCATTGTGCCCCCCCCCCGGTAGTTTGTGGATGGGAGGGTAGAGTTGGAGCATTTTTCCCATCATGTTTTGGAGCCCTTCTGGACATTTTTTGCTGAGGGATTTGGACCTTTTGAACTTGGAAAGGTAGGGAGCTGAGGTTTCCTTGCTTTCTTTTGTGTGTTTGCATGGGCTTTGATTGCACTTTTGGCTGGAACAAACTGACGTTTGTTTTGGAGCTAGCTTTTTTATTCATATTTGCACTGCTTTTCATTGCACTTTGGGCAGGAACGGGCTTAGGATAGTCTTGCTGCTTTCTTTTCTCCATGTTTGCAATCTTTTCCATTGCTCTGCGGGCAAGAATGGGCTGGGTTTCTCTTGCTGCTTGTGTTTGTCTGTGTTTGCATTTTTCCCCATTGCATTTTTGATGGGAACAGACTGGGGTAGTCTTGCTGCTTTCTTTTCTCCATGTTTGCATTGCACTACCGGGGGGGGCGTGTTCTCTCTGTGTGTGTTCCAGCACTGCATGCCTTTAAAGAGGTCTGGACTAACCCCCCCCCCAGCTTTTTTGCCTTTTTTGGACTGGAACAGATTAATCAGTAATCCCATTCATTTTAATGGGAAACTGCATTTTGGATAACAGATTTTTTTGGTTAGCAAAGTGACCAGCAGAATGAATTAAATTCATTATCCGAGGTACCACTGTATTTACATTTGACTTGTGCCATACAGATGGCTGTATGCTGATAGCTCTGTAAAGACATGTGGGTGATTTTGCCTAAATACAAGTGGTTGGTTTCTGTCACCCACCTGCATCCAGATGTTGGCCTTTGCTATCTTGCTGACAAGTTGCCCTAGGGCTGCCGAGGGGATGTGACATAGCACTGAGCTGCAGTGAGTGTTCTCTCTCATCTGGGAGGGTGTGGGATTGAACTCCTAGTTTTCCCTTCCAGCATTTGCAGAAGCTTCCCTGGGAGAACATTCCTTGCTTGAGAGGCCAGGCCGTGACCCGTTTGCCATCTTTGCGTTTCCTGCTTAGCTACTCACTTGCAAAAAAGGTAAAGAATTGCCGTTGGAGGGTGACTGGATCGCCCTCCTGGTGTTTGCTTTGTTACTCGAAAGGTAAAAGGTACAGCACTTTAATCTTGGTGGAGATCCTATGATATTGTACAGGCTATACATTATGTTTTAGGCTTCTTGCTGTGGAGCGAGAGGTTGGGAGTTTGAATCCCGACTAGGCCTCCTTGGTGGTCTGGACTTGATGAGCAGTGGTGTTTCTTCCAGCTCTGCAGTTCTACAAGGGTGGTAGTGACGATAATGGCAAATAAATACAAGTGAATAAATAAAATAACGGGATTGCTGTCCAAAGAGAAGATGCAAGAGTGTGACCCAAGTGCTGGACTGACCCACTTTTTAAGAATCAATTTGGCAACAAAATGAACATGTAGGTGCACATGCTACATGTGTCTTATTTGCATAGGTGTTAGGCTTTGGAAAAGGACAAAGGGAGTCAGGATTACTTGAGTTTTGATCCAAACCATTGGTTGTCCTCCTGGTGATGCTGAATTCCAGCTCTGCTGAGCGCCAACCAGTATGGCCTATGGCCAGTGATGGGAATGGCATTCCAGCCTTACTTTGGAGGGCCTGAAATTCCTCCCCTTTAGCCAAGAGGGTCATTTTCAAGCTTTAAATGAGACATTGGGCTAAGGAAGTTTTATGTATTGTACTTGAGGATAGTTTTCAATTTCCTAAATAATTTCTGTGCCTGTTCAAAGGCTCATTTGTGAGGTTTATGTAAGTCAGCATTGCTGTTTTGTTGGATTAATTTAGGATACTGCTACAGTAGCAGTGATGCTTGTATAATGCTGAGCAGATATGGGCACAAACCACTGGTTCGTCTGTTGATTCAACAGGAGTCCCATGGCTCTGAGCCCCACCTCCTCCAGTGGGTGCCCACTCAGAGGCAGCACCTTGGTTTCTCTGCCCTCCTCCTCTGGGCACTGCCTCTGTGTAGACCTCTGGCAGAAGATGCGGGGCTCAAAACCACCAAACCTGTTGGACTGATTGATGGACGAACTGGTGGTTCGTGCCCATCTCTGCTGCTGAAACATTACTCGCAAGAGGACGTTTCTTTGTGCATGAATTCTGCCCTCTTTGGGGACTTCCCTCATCAAGGCCATGCCCAAGGCAAATTCTGAAACCCCTTTCCAAGGTGCATGCATTTTCTCTCTCAACTCATTCAAGCAAATATCCTGCCCTCATTTTAACAGTATCAGGAAGCGACTGTTCTCCATCAAGGCGTCAACAGCAGCAACACCTTCTACGTCTTGAATCCACACACAAACCTTCCCGGAACAGAGAAGATCTTCAAAGACTGGTTTCAGAGGCAAGTGTATCTGTACATATCCACATGCATGTCTATTGCCAGAGCAACTTGGGAAAGCTACTTTATTTTGGACTACTCCCGGCCAAGGCTTCTAAAAGTCCAAAAAGGAACTACCCCAAGTTCTGTGTTAATCTTGCTGCCCAGAGGCCTTGGGTTCTTTCAAGCCCCAATTTATGATAACAGGGGACTTCCCAGAGTCAGCTGAGCTAAAGGAGGCGCAGTTGCCACCAGTCAACTCTTCCACTTTCTAATTAGTGTGCCGCCTCTCCTCCTTCTAACTAGTGAGCCTGGATGGACCGGAGTTGTGGGAGAGGTTCCCGGTGCAGACCAAGTCCTGCAGGCCCTGGAAGAACGTGATCTCTACATGTGAGTATGTTATGCAGCTCTGCCCTTAGTCAGTGATGAAGGGGAGGAGGACCTTGCCGTAAGTGGGCATAGAAGCATGAGGGAAAGAATTCATTTACAAAATGGCCGACTTCTGCAATAACTGTTGAGGTATGGTAAATGTGTTGCGTTCTAGTTACTAAGTTGCCCTGGTTGGAGAGGCATTGTTCTCTCTTCTGCTCTTGGACAGTACACATTTGTGGATGTTTTTAATGGAATTCTTTTGCTTAACCAAAAGTCTCCGACTTCAAGTTGTGTTGTTGTTCGTTTGGAAGATATATTATTTATTTTATTTATTTATTATGAGAGCTTCTATACCGCCCGTCTTCCTAATGGAACTCTGGGCGGTGTACAGGGGCTGAACCAGGTCAGCCTAGTAATACAAACAAACAGACAATACAATACAGACAATTTAAAACAAAGTATGCACCCCAGCGTAAAAAAAACAATAACCAATTAAACAGATGGCCGGGAGGGGGGGGAAGCAATAGCACTAAACTAGGTCACCAAAGGCCTCGCGAAAGAGCAGGGTCTTTAAAGCTCTGCGAAAGGCCAGCAGGGACTCTGCAAGGCGCACTTCGCTTGGAAGATGGTTCCAATATATCAAAATTATAAGGTGGGCTTTTGCAACAAGGCCCCAGATGTTGCTAAAAAAGACACAGAGGGGGAAAGGAGGACTGCATAGAGAGATATACCCCCCACCCCCACCCACCCCAAAAAAAGAAAGAGGAGAAGGAAGAAAACGTGAAGAAACACACACAAGCAGCCCAATATTTCTCAAGGCCTTTAATGATGTTGGCTGATCCTTTCACTGCCACACCTGAATGGCAAAGACCCAGAAAATGGACACTGGACTTTGCAAATAAGGGGTAAATTTGATTCACAGAAAAACATTTAGTATTGAGTTACACTGCTCCCCTCCCCCACACCTCCCCTTTCCTGGCTAGTTACGTGCCAGACAGATAGAAACCTTAAAGGGGCTCCATTCTCTAAAGCAGTGGTCCTTATTACAGAGCTTTAAAAAGTCACTTTAGTGGCCACGATATCCAGGATTCTTTTTGCCAGGCTGTCCTTGGCAGTCCAGAAAAATAAGTTATCAACCTGCATAAGAGACACCATGTAGAAAACTCAGAAGTGTGGTTCAGGCCCTGGCCTTAGCTTACGGCTAACCTACTAAAAAAAGGAAGCCGGAAAGGAAAAATTAAAAAAGGGATGCTGTTGTTTCACCAGTAAAATGGGCAGCCTTAACAAGCTTGGTGGCATAGGGTTTCAACTGCATTACTGCAATCAAAACTCTGCTCACAATCTGAGTTTGATCCCGGGTAGCTGGCTCAGGATTACGTCCTTCTGTCCTTCTGAGGTTGTAGTTGGAGTACTCAGCTCCCTGGGGGAATGAATGGGGGTGGGAAATGTGTAGGCGCCATAATTAAATTGTAACCTGCCCAGAGAGCGCTTTGCGTTTGTCACAGGCATTGTGAATTCCACTGGGCCTTCTCTGCCAGCAATGGAACCGGTGGTTTCTAGGCCTCACTGTTTATCCTCTTCTCTCCTGCAGCCACAAGGCAGCTGTGTATTACGTATGGGGGGGTGGGGTGGGGGCCTCGGTGCATTCGTGAAGCATTCTGCGTGCCCCTCTTATTTCATGATGGGGGCCCAGCTGCTTGTCCCCTTGCGATGCTGCTCATCTTGAGGAGGCCTGGGAAACAAACCTCCCGGCAGCCCTTTCTTCCTCTAGCAATGGCCAACGTGGATTCAAGTGGGGAACGAGGTCCTAGTGGAGGTCTCAAACTTGTCCTGGAAGTGAAACCATCCAATAATAGTAAAAACGGAGCCGCCGCTCCTCATGGTCCTGTCTTTCAGCTTAGTAATGTATGGTTTGCTGTCCAGATCTGCTTTTTGTCTAGCGCACTGAGGACTGAGTACGCAAACTGTTTAGATTTCTGACTGAGCACGGCCGCCATATTGAATGTTTTTCTTTTCTGCTTGTGGTCTCATCCTCTTCCTTTAGCTATGCTGGGCACGGGGCAGGGGCCCGCTTTGTGGACTCCATCTTGAAGGTGGACTGCAGAGCTGTGGCTCTTCTCTTCGGCTGCAGCAGCGCAGCCCTGGCAGTGCAAGGCAATCTGGAAGGCAACGGTGCTATCCTCAAGTTTCTCATGGCAGGGTGGTAAGTTGCTTTGACTCCCCCCCACCCCACCCCCAGGATGCCCTGAACTCTCTCGGTCTGTTAATTGTGAGATATCTGTGGCTGAAGTGCAACAGTCAGTTCCAGCTGGAGGAGCCCACTGGATCCGGAGCACAGACGGAGGAGTTAACTCACCAAAACTCTCACTGAATCAGGGGACCTCCTGTAGTTGTGACCTACTATGGGATCTAAGTCACTGAATAGACTCTGGAGGCTTGAGGCAATGAATCCCAGACCACATACCTTGCTAGAGGTGGCATGTGCTTTGAAAGGGCTCAGCCACCATCCTGAATATCTCTGCTGAACAGAAAGTAAGATTCCATTGCTACCTTCTGTGGTGCCTCAAGAGAGGATGAAGTGCCTAGAAGCCGTGAGGCAGAGGCCTGCCCTCAGAAGCACTAACAAGAAATAAAATAAATTCTCCATTGCCTCCCATGGAAGGTGATCAAGAAACATCCTGGTGTTGAGACTTGTTCACGCCTGAGGAACGGTGGTGTTTCTAATTCGTGACTGGAAAGGAATTTCCTCTGGTTCCGATTTGGCTCAGGAGGAGACTCTGTTCCTTGAAAAGGGAGGGTGGATCAGAGGCTGTGCTGCCCGGCACACATAACCTAGCGATTTGCCCTCTTTACAATGCATTTCACACACAGTTTTTTATGTGGGAGGTGCAGTATGTAGTGTAGGGTCTGCCTAGGTAGCACAGGGTGATTGTGGTGATTTATTTATTTATTAGACTTTATACCGCACCATCTGGCAACAAAGGCCACTCTGGGTGCTATACAGGGTTAAACAAGCAGATACAGCCATTAAACATAATATATTAAAAATTTACAGTACCATATAAAACAAAATAACACCAGGTCAATCAAATCAGTAAGAGCATATAGAGACCAGAATACACAAGATAAATGAGCAGTGAGACATAACAGGTGAAACAAATGACCAGGGAAAGCCTTCCAAAATAGCCATGTCTTAAGATGTTTCTTAAAAAAGACAGCGAAAGGGCCAAACAAATCTCAGGAGGAAGTTGATTCCAAAGTCGGGGGGCTGCCACTGAGAAAGCCCGGTTCCTCGTCAATGATTTTACGAGCCTCCTTCAGCGACAGCACCCTCAAATGTCCTGCCTGAAACGATCGGGTACAACAGGCAATACTCTGCGGAAGGAACCACTCTGATAGATAGCAAGGTCCCAAACTGTTTAGGGCTTTGTATGTCATCGTTAGAACTCTGAAGTCGATGCAGTAACGGATCAGCAACCAGTGCAGAGCAGCCAGTGTGGGAGTAATATGTGGGAGTTTACTCAAACTAGTAACTAATCTGGCTGCTGAATTCTGCACCAGCTGGAGCCTCTGCATCAACTTCCAAGGCAGCCCCATGTAGAGAGCACTGCAGTAGTCTAATCTTGAGACTACGAGTGCATGGACCAGCATAGCGAGACCACTGGGGTCCAGGAAGGCACAGAGCTGAGCAATCCACTTAAGGTGATAATGTATGGAATGGACCGCTGATGCCTTCTGGGATTCCAGGGAAAGTACCGGCTCCAGCATTACACCCAAACTCCACACCTCATCCTGTGCAGGGAGAGTCACTCCCACCCCCCCAAACTGAGGGAGCTTCCTGATTCGCCAACACCTGGCAGCCCCACCCAGAGGACCTCCATCTTGCCTGGGTTCAACCTCAGTCTATTCGCCCCCATCCAGTCCAGTACAGCCTCCAGGTACGCATCCAGGGATGGTGCAACCTTTGCAGCATTAGGCTGAGCTTAACGGATGTTCGATCCCTTCTAGTACTACAGAAAACCCTTGGCTCTTTTAACTTAAAAAATCCAAGGTCTGCTCGTCAAACTATAGAAAAGAACAAGGACAAATGTTGAGCAGCTCATGTGAAGCCTCACCACACAAACTCCTGCCTGCCCCCCCCCATCCACCAGTAGAAATAGCATATCCAAATCCACCCCCATTAATGAAGGGCCTGTTGAGTGTCTAGAACCAACTCAGTGTCCTCCAGTTGTGGTGGTTCACAACTCTTGCCATCCCCCAACCAGTGTGGTCCGGTTGCCTAGAAGCATTTTGGGAAGTGAGGTCAAGAAAAAAGATACAGGTTGGGCTTAGAGGACAGAGTTGCTGTATCCAGAATTACCCCTTTTTTTCAGGCGTTTTGTGTTTGTCTCCTCCCCTCCTCTTGTTTTTCAGTCCATTAGTGCTGGGTAACCTCTGGGATGTGACCGACCGAGACATAGATCGTTACATGGAGGCGCTCCTGAAGAACTGGCTCGAGGCAGGGTCGGGAGCCCCTCTGCTCCAGTATGTCATTGAGTCCCGCCAGGCCCCCCGGCTCAAACACATGATTGGTGCAGCTCCCATAGCCTACGGCCTGCCTGTGTTTCTGCAGTAGAAAAGAAGAAGCTATCTAGTGTATGTGGGAAGAGAGATTTGGAAGGACTCGGGATGAATTTTGCTTCAGGTCTATACTGCCAAATTGCAAACTGCCCTCCGGGAATTGATGATGATTAAATGTTAGTCCAAAGGAGGCCGGTTGGTTCACCCCTTGCCTTACCTTTGGTAGGCCTGATGCTGCCTTTACGGGGAGTGCTCCTACCTAAGCTGCTGTTTCTGTGGGATATGTTCGCATTTGCACAATGTACACATTTTGAATTTTCAGATATTATTATAACTTATTCTTAAATCTATATGGATTTTAACATTTCAGAAATCTAAATAAAGTTTCAAGCAAAGAGTGTTATCATGTAATTAAAATTCTCAGTGGCTGGTTCTTGAGAAATTATACCCAGTGTATTGGACAGAGCTTGGGAAAATGAAATTTTAGTCCTGGAAAGTAACTTTTCCAAAGAATGTTTTGGTAGCCCTGCCCTTCTAGCTCAGAAGTGAAATTTTCTGATTTTGGCGTGGCTGAGCTGTTAGTGCATATGCATTCCCTTGTGGATTTTAATCAATATTTATATATAGCAATCTGCCTTATTTCGGCCTTTAAGAAAGCGGTTGTGCACTTACAAATGAAAAACAGAGCCCTACAGTAGGACCCCGTATCCACTGAATCATTAACCACTGATTTAGTTATCCACAGTTGGCAGAGGAAAAAATTAAATAAATAATCCAACTCCCGTAAAGCAAGCTACTGTCACAAACAGCAGCTGTAAAGCAAGCTACTGTCACAAAACTGCAGTTTTTTGGGGTGGTGGTGGTGGTGGTATTCTCTCTTATCCACATTTTTGTTATCCATGGGAAGGCCTGGAACCAATTCCCAGCAGACACTGGGATACTTGGGCTACCTAAAGTTGGAAAACACTGGTCTATGAAGAATGGATTCTGATTAAATGGATGATCCATGTGCACCCAGTAAGCCAATGGTTCCCAACTTTGGGTCCCCAGAAGTACCTGAACTAAAGGTCCCAGCAACCTTCACCACTGGCTGTGCTGGCCAGGATTTCTGCCAGGTCTAAGAACATCTGAGGACCCAAAGACTGCCCTTCATCAGTCACAATCTAAAATATTTGGGCTTGAAACTCTCTTAGTATGGATCAGGGAGGACGCTACATGTTTTGTGGGCATACCTTAAGCTGTAAAAGAAGAGCCATGGCTTCTGCATCCAGGAGACTTTTGTACAGTGAGATGATGTATTTGTGACATCATCTCACTGTCAAGACAGCTCTTCTGTTGCAGGGATGACAACTGTGAGTGGAGAAAAGCAGCGTTCTTGTTGGGTATGCCATACATCATTTTTTCTCTGTACTGTATTAACCTCTGCAGCCGGCCTAGAGGGATCAGCTATACAGTAATTTTCAGTACAGGAAGCAGAGAACTACCTGTTTGTAAAAATGACTGGCAGAAAGCACAAAATGTTTTAAATATATTGCATGCGAGATCCCAGTGCTGAAAACTACATCCAACACTACACATGCGGATGGTGACTGCCTTGGCCTCCTTTGTAGCTCACGGCACCCCTGAAAAGCTTACCCAGGTTGGGAGGCTCTAGCTTAGACAATAGGCTTGCTCTAATATCCTCCAGCAACTTAACATGTAGAAGACAAAATAGATGGTTATCAGTAAAAAACAAAATGGTTCACATAACTTCAAGATTGGCAGTGATATACTGTAATTGAAAGTATTCTCTTATAAATACGGTACTTGGGGTGCTATGTCAAGGATACTGGACCCTTCATGCAAAATCCATTGTAGAACTGAACAAGCTAGGAATTCCTTCCATAAAATGAGGAAAGTCTTGACAAACCGGGACATATCTATCAGACTTCGTACTCTTAATACTTTGATCCTATGTATTCAGCATACTGTACTTCTCTATGGTGTTAAAACATGGACCCTTACAGACACATTATGCAGGAACCTGGAAGCTTTTGAAATGTGGATGTAGAGAAAAATTCTGAAGATACCTTGGACAGCCAGAGTCACTAACGTGGCTGTATTACAGCACATGAATAAAAAGCTAATATCCTCAATACTGTACTATAAAGAGAAGAAAAATGCAGTACAGTATTTGGGACACAATGCACAATAAGAAATACCATCTTCTGCAGGTTAGCCTTCAAGGAAAAATAGATGGAAAGTGTGGTGTGGGGTGTAGAAGAACATTCTGGCTTAAGAACTTAAGCTAATGGTCCACAATGAGCACAGCTGCTCTGTTTAGAGTAGCTTTAGACAGAAACCAGTTCAGGCTCCTGATTGCCAACGTTCTACGAGGACATGGCACTTGAAGAAAAGGACAGAGGTTTTTGAACTCCCCACATGTCTCTTGTCCACCAACTTCCATCAGTGTATATCCAATAGGTAGCAGGGAAGGGATTCATAGTCCAACTACATAAGAACATAAGAGCAGCTTTGCTGGAACAGGCCACAGCCCATCCAGTCTAGCATTTTGTCTCACAAAGTGGCTCACCATTTGCTTCAAGGTATTCCCAAGCAGATGTCTTCACCTGCTTCTGATTCCCTGCAAATGGCATTGAGAGATATCCTGCCTTTCTCTCTCCAACCCGGAGGTTGACCTTAGGCATCCATCATTATAGCCATTGGTACCCTTGTTCTCCATGAGCTTGTCCAATCCTTTCTTAAAGCTGTGATCCTCTGGGTGAAAAAGTACTTTCTCTTATTTGTTTGTGATC
This sequence comes from Phrynocephalus versicolor, assembly GCA_023846285.1. Classification (NCBI taxonomy): domain Eukaryota; kingdom Metazoa; phylum Chordata; class Lepidosauria; order Squamata; family Agamidae; genus Phrynocephalus; species Phrynocephalus versicolor. The sequence continues at coordinate 12,033,170 of JAHTLZ010003468.1, read as the reverse complement.
TAGCATCCAAAGGTTTCAATGGAGTGCCCCTTAGTTCTAGTGTTGTGCGATAGGGAAAACAGCTTTTCCTTATCTACTTCATGCACACTGTGTATGATTTTATAAACTTCAATCAGGTCACCTCTTAGGCGCCGCCATTCAAGAGTGAAGAGGGCCAGCCCTTGCAGCCTCAGATGGTAAGGAAGGTGTTCCTTTGCCTGAATCAATTCTGGTTGCTCTCCTCTGCACTTTTTCCATTTCCATAATATCCTTCTGGAGGTCTGGTTACCAGAATTGTACACAATACCCCAGATGGGGCCTCATCACAGATTTATAAAGAGGCAAAATGACACTTGCTGACTTACTTTCTATACCCTTCCTAATGCTCCTAATGTCCCTTCCCTTCCATGACACCCTACCGAACCCTCCAGCGCCCCCACCACCACCACCACCAGCAGAACTGAGAGCCCCGCGAAAGGGAAGCCACTCTTGGCGGCTGCGGAGGCGGAGATTCTGTGTCGTCACAGAAGGGGGGGAGACCATAGACTCCGCTGGCTAGAGCGGCCGCCCATGCGAGGGGGGAAAACGGCTTTCCGCCGCCCGGTCCGCTCTGCCCCCTCCCTCCCTCCCTCCCTCTCGCTCTCCCTCCGCCAAGATGGCGCAGCAGGTGAACATCTCGGAGCTCTCGCTGCCGCAGCTGGAGGTGCTGAAGAACCAGCTCGACCAGGTGAGGCCCGGAGGCGTGGGGGGGTGCGGGGGGCACCGGAGAAGGGGTGTGTGTGTGGGGGGGTAGGGGTCCACGAGCTCTGTGGGAACGGTCCTCAGGGGACCAGACAGGGCTCAGCCCCTTTTTAGCACCCGTCCCCCTCACCCCCGGAGTATCATCCGCCAGGTGGTCCCCCACCCCACTCCACCCCCCGGGCCAGGCCTCTTCAGGTACCAGGTGCCGCCTTGGGAGAGTCTCCCTCACCTTCTCCGCCTCTCACCTTCTCACCTTCTCCGCCTCTCGAAGCCCAACTTGCTCCTCTGATGGTGGTGGTGGCGGTGGTGGAGTGGGGGCGGGCAGATGGTACATTTCGGAAGCCCCGGGGGAAGGTCTTGGCTTGTCCGGTGACGCTGTGCAGCTTGCTGATGATGATGATGATGGCGATGACAGCTCCCTGGCCCTTGGGGTTTTTCTTGTCAGGCTGCTCAAGGCACCTCCTCCAACCTTGTTAAAAAATCCACCCCTTTCCTGTAGGAAGACAGGGTTGGTGCAGTGGTTCTGCTTCTTCATTCTTTCCCCAAAGGCTTCCCTTTTTAGAATTTTTTAGTTGATGTTTTTTGCTGGATTTTCAGATGACTTCAGATTGCAAATCCTTATCTCCCTCTTTCTTTCGGATCTGGCTGTGTATATCTGTGTATTCAACAGCTAGTATTTTTATACTGTATAATAATGTCTTCTAGAGGCTGCCTCATGGCAATTAAGCTGTCACATGCTATTCTTCCACCATAGATAAGAGACTGAGATAATAAATAGAGGATTGTTGTTGTGAGTTTGTCGGGTTGTTTGGCCAAACAGCCCAAAAAACTCACAACAACTATCAGATCGCTTCGAGAGAATAAATAATAGAGGATTGATTAAAACACAAAATTCATTCACTTGGGAATTAACACCACCGAGTGCCCTAGGCCTGGTTAGTGACTTTGTTCCCAACATATCTGGACTTGAGCGGTTGTGGTGCTACCTTTCCAGTCCACTCTCATGCTATGTAGCCTCTTACAATATCTATTGTGATATTATTGCCAGTGTCACATAAAGCTGCCAGGGCTTTTTCATAAGTTAGAATCCAGTACCGTAAGGGAGGAGGCTAGGTGTTTGCATCTTGCTTGTATATTCCTGGTCTGCCATGGCTTCTGGCGACAACAAACTCTACCAAAGTGGCTCCAAGATCCTTGATCCAAGTAAAATTGTTAAGCGGGACTGTGAGCTTACTGTTGCTGAACTTTGATGTTTTTAAAATATCCTTTTGTAGGAAGTGGAGTTCCTTTCTTCCTCTATCGCACAACTTAAAGTGGTGCAGACAAAATATGTGGAAGCAAAAGACTGTCTAAGCGTACTGAACAAAAGCAATGAAGGCAAGTACTATTTATTTATCAAATGCAAATTCCGCATCCCCTTTATCCTGAATGGGAAAAGATGGTTTATATCATTGAAGATACTGAACAGCAAAAATAAATACCGGAAATTAGAAGCAGCTTGCAGTGACTGTGTCCTTTTAATATGGTAAGGATAGATGTAATACGCCCTACTAAAGGTAGATGTAATACTAGACCATTTTCTACCTTGGCTTGAAGAATGTTGTGTCTCACATAAAAATTCAAAGTAGTATTGCTAAATGTACATTATAAAAGCAGTGCATTTTATCTTGGCTCATAAACTGATTGGAGTGGTCCAGTAAAAACCTAGCAGGGTTTGTGGTTTTTCTTTTAACTGCTGGTGTTGATCCATGGATTCCCTCTTCTTCCTTTCCCTTCTTACAACTCTGTGCCTTTTTTTCAATCCCTAGCCCAGCTTTTAATGATACCTAGTTTAATGAAACTTTTAATGATACCTAGTGTTTCCATAAAGTCATCTCTGTATAAATAGTAATGCTAATGGGATAATAGAAAACAGATTTTCATCCTATCGTGTACATGTAAAAAGTAAGTCCAATTGGCATAAATCCTGTTACACATTTTTTATACTCCATGCAACTACTGTAATGTCATCCAGTTGCTTCTGTTTCCAATCTCCCAGCTCCAATGTTTGGGCTCTAGGGGATTTGAAGGGGGGGTCTTTAATTTTAAAAAAATCACTGCAGATAGTAAAATCATCCTGGCGGCTGTGATTTACAGACATTAAAAACTTTCCATCCTGTGGGGCCCAACAGTTTCCCCAGGAGGAAAGAGGTCCAGAGGACTTTGGGAAACCAAGTTTTTAATTCCTGAAAATGGCTGTGGCTGAGAACATCATCAGCCTTAGGCAGCATAAAGCTGCACAGTAGGATTTCAGCCAGAGAGTCCGTTTGGGACTGTGTTGAGATGAGGGGGAAATGTGAGTTGATTCTTAACTCCATGCTGTCTTTACAAATCTTCTTCTTTATCTTGGAATAAAAATCTTTCTTTTCAGAGAGAGGTGATTTATCAAGGGTGGAAATGTTCTCCACTCTTTTGGAGGTCCTTCCATTGTAGCTGTTTTCATGGAAGTAACTGCATTGATCTATTTTTATAATGAAAAAAGTGACACTTTTTACAATTAAAATTATTTTTTCACGAACTGTCTTGGATTGCAGTCCACTTCTTTAGAAGCATGACATATATTCAAACCGCTGATTTATATGCTGTGATCTGAATACTGTACTACATATATTTCATGAAGTGGTGTATAATGTACAAAGACATGTACTAAAATAAATCTATTAGTCTGAAATGCATTGCAAGACTTTCTTGTTTAGTTTGGGGGCTGTACACCGAGTATGTGTGTTTGTGATCTGTTCAGAACAGGGCTGGTTCAGAGTCTCATTTTCATATAAAAGTTCTATATTTTTATTCCACAGGTAAAGAGCTACTGGTTCCACTCTCAAGCTCTGTATCCTTTCTGCAAACTACCTCTTATAAACTTTTTTCTTCCACAAACAGCATCTCCTTATAGTGTACACTTGAGTTAAATCAAAATGTTGGATTTTTGACAATTAAGTGTTTAAAAATTCATTTTAAAAATTTAAATTGTGGTTTTAAGTTGTGATTCAAATTAGTTTGATTTTTTAAACAATCATTGATTTTTATCCACCTTGTCTCTTTGATTCTCTAATTTGAGAGCAAGGTTCATCTGCAAGTATCTGTCTCTTGATCAATCAATCAATGGAGTGGCAAGTAGCACCCCTATCGTTTTTTGAGGCTGCATGTTTTTGAAGTTTTATCCCCCAGTTTGCGAGCCAGAACATATCTTTTGATGTTTGTTTTCAAAGTATAGGACATGCAAGATTACATGAATTGTGCTATCATGTTGATTCAGACATTTGGTGACCCTTTCCAGGTTTTTTAAAGCACAGAGTATTCATAAACGTGTTACCATTCCCTTTTTTTTTCATTTTCATTTGTTAATTTGTGTGTTGTTCAGCTGCGTTGGGTGATTATGAAGTCTGGAACTGTGCCAGTCTCCCCTCTATCTCCTGCAGAGTGGCATCTTGTCCTTGAGGCAGAATTAATTTGCTTTGCATTTGAATTCTCTCTGGATCTTGTGCATGCCCTTAACATATTCTACAGATGTACGTTCCTGGGAAGCTTTCAGATGTTAACAATGTGTTGATAGATGTAGGAACAGGTTACTATGTAGAAAAGGTAAGACGCCCACCGGCCATATTTCAGATTTACATGAAACTAGTTACAGAGTTGTTAGTCTACAGAAGCAAACTTAGGTTAATTTCACTGGATGTGAACTAGAGATGGGTGCTTTGTTTCAGAAGGGAACTGGTTCCAAAATGAAACATACGCTCGGAATGCAGTCCCACCCTCTGGAACAAAATCAACCACTATCTTGTCTTGCTGTAGTTTGTGCTGAGCGAAATTCCAATCAGGAAGCAGCCTCTGGTGCATCATCTTTCCCTCTCCCTGGCACTGGCCAATCAGGAGCTGTGCAAGGACATGCGTCATCCTGCCTCCCTGTCTGATTGGCCAGCGCCGGGGAGAGGGAAATATGACGCATTGAAGGCTACTTCCTGATTGGTACTTTTCCCAGCACGAACTACAGCAAGGTAAGATCGTGGTTGAATTTGTTCAGGAGGGTTGGACTGGATTCCGAGTGCCAGCTGTGCAGGCATATTTTGTTTCGGAATTAGTCTCCTTCCGAAAGGAAACGCTCATCTCTAATGTGAACTACTGAGAGGTGCTTTTGTCCTCCACCAATTTCTGGCTTGAGCTGCTGTTGACAGGAGTTGTGTATGAAGCCAGCTGTTTCTGCTCCCAAACTTTGATAAAGATGGCGGTTTGCATTTTTAACCATCTGACATTGAACTGATTCTGCTGTGGCCTTCCAGATGTTCCTAACCTCCATCACCCAGCAGTTCCAGCCAGCATAGTTACAGGTGAAAGATGATGTTTGGCAGTTGTCAACAGCATCTACAGGAGCACCCTTCCAGGTGGCTGTTCTAAAGTACTCAGGACGGATGAGTCTACAGTATTTCAAGCTGCTTAGCTTTAAGATTTTTAATATAAAAATAAACAGAACAAACCTGATTACATGTCTGACTATCTCTTTTCTTATGCCACACGTGAAGTATTGTGTTCTGATATCTCCATATTAGCTCAAGAGTAAGCATCATAATCATCTCTTACATTTGTATTCCAAACAGTATTATTGCAACTCCAAAATGATTTGGCTCGGTAGGGCGTACAACATGAGGGCTCTTGAGGTTTGCAGACCTCTAGGCTAGTAGCTGGCCTTGGAGGTCCCATTTTGTGTTAGATGTTTCAACTTTGAGGCAGTACAAAGTATTCTTACTAGAAATGGGCTTTTTGTTTTGGAAGTGGTCGGCCCAGCTGGCATTTGGAACCGGAGGAATGAAATCAATCCCTTGTGCTGGGGTTGCGTGGGTCAAAACTCCAATGAGGAAGAAGCCTCTGATGTCATCTTTCCTTCTCCCTGGTCCTGGCCAATCAGACAGGGAGGTTGGATGATGCATTTCCCCACACAGCTCTTGATTGGCCAGCACAAGGGAGAAGAAAAGATGACGTTGGAGGCTTCTTCCTTGTTGTTTAGCCCTGCACGATGTAAGGGATGGTTGATTTCATTCTTCCAGTTCCGAACACCAGCTAGGCTCCCGTGTTTCATTTCGGAAGCTGACCACTTCCAAAACGAAAAGCCCATCTCTGATTCTTACCTATGTATCGCACAACTATTGGACCCAATTAAGGACAAAGTTTCATGGCACAGATAATATTTTGTAGGCGACCTCTCATATGTCACAACTGTTCTGACTTACAGTGACCCTCTTTACTGCATTTTTTTATGTAGAGAGTATTCAGAAGTGGTTTGTTATTCCCTTCTGGGGTGCCCTGGGATTGTGTCCATCTTGCACAAGGCCACACAGGGAGGCTCTACTCCTTGGTGGGATAATAGCACTCCCAACAGCCAGACGCCTCACTCACTGAGCTCTCCAGCCCACCCTCTGATGTAATACATGCCTGTATACTAAAGAGCACCAAAGAATCCTGCGGCTCATGTGGATGAGATGCTAGCCTAGTCTTACCCCTTATTAGGAAGGATGGCAACCGAGGTCAGGGGTGGGCCAGGGCAGTAGCGTCGTGAATTACCTGAAGCGAGACACATTGTCGGTCTCACTAAACATACGTATGCATGCCTCGGGTTTGCAAGGTTTGAGTAGCATAAAAGTCACCTTGGCAGCATGCAGCAATGTCACAGTGCCTTTGCTCTTGCAGTCAGTGGACGACGCCAGAGACTTTTTCAAGAGGAAGATTGATTTCCTAACAAAACAGATGGAGAAAATCCAACCAGCGCTGCAGGAGAAGCATGCCATGAAGCAAGGTGGGTCTTAGACCAGCTATTGTTCCATTTGATGGCTACTGTTGGATCTGGAATCAGTTCTTGATTCTTCTTTGCTTGTTCTTTTGCAGCCGTGATAGAGATGATGAGCCAGAAGATTCAGCAGCTAACAGCAGCAGGAGCTTCACAGGCCGCAGCGACAAAAGCCTAGCAAACCCGGGGCGCTCCTCTGTTTTGACAGTTCACCGTTTTTGTGATATAATAACCCAATATTGCTGCTCCCTAAGGGGCAGCCCTTCGGCCAACTGTGCAACTGAAGGTGGGGAGGGGGCCGTCTTTTCTGTTTAGCTTAATACCTGTGGAAGTCCACCTTGGATGTTTTCTAGGAATGATGACATCACGAGGATCTTGTCTCTTTAAATGGATAGACTTTCAGTAGCTCAGTGGCTTGGGGTGGTTGTATTGCTGGGCACCTAGTTCAAAACAGCTATGAACATTTTGTCATTTGTAAATGGGATTGTACAAAATAAACAGGTAGGATTGCAGAACAAGTTACTTGTGTGGAGTGATGGGCTGATCTTCAGAAATGGGATTTGTGTGCGTAAGAAAGAGTTAAACAGTGGGCAAAGGAAAGTGTTCTACTTATATACCACCCCATAGTGCTTAAAGCATTATCTGGGCAATTTACAGTTTAATTATGCAGGCTTCACGTTGCCCTCTATCCCTCAGCAAGCTTTTACATTTGACAGACCCCAGAAGGATGGAAGGCTGAGTGAACCTTGAGCCGGCTACCTGCGATCAAACCCTAAGTTGTGAGCAGTTATGGCTGCCGTACAGTAGCTTAACCCCTGTGCTATGAGGCTCCTACCAAGGCTAATACCTTGTTTGATCTCCTTAAGTAAGACCCTGATCTGATGGTGAATGGATGAAATGGCTGAGGGAGAAGAGGCCTAGCTTGTGAAGCTGAGTTTCTTGCTGGGTTGGATACTCTTGGAGAATGGATTCTGTACCATCACCTTCCCTGATCTGGTGCCCTTGGCATATGTTCAGTTGTGACTCCCATCAGCTCGCAAGAACCTGGGCTAATGGCTGGTTCTGACTGTGGACTCAAAGCCACAGGCACTCGTCTTTCAGGTGTAGCAATTGACGCTGTGTGTTGTCTTCTCCTTGAATGCTAAGCTGTGCTTTCGTCTGAACAAGGGCATGTTGCAGTTAGCCCCAGGTTTACCAGCTCGCTCTCCTCCTTCTCCGAGGCTGCATTTTAGAGCGTCCAGTTGCCTGCCTGACAGATTTACTCTTTCTTCAAAGGGCTCGACACATTTCTGCTTGACACTAGTGAGACTCTTGAATGTTCACTCCGAGCGAATGTACATATATTTTCCCTGCATCCAAACACCTGTTCCTCAGAGCCTTTGATTTGACCCCTTAGTCCCTGCCTCTCCCTAGCTGAAATGAAGCTTAAGTGTATATTTTGCTGCAAATTGTTGTATTTATCCTGGTGCTCCATGGCTGAAGTTGAGACTGTCTCTGCTTATATTCATAGAATCATAGAGTAGGAAGAGACCTCAAAGGCCATCCAGTCCAACCCCCTGCCCCCTCTGAAGGGCACCTACTCAGAAGAATCAAAGACTCATAGACTTGGAAGAGACCTTGAGGGCCATGTGGTCCAACCCCTTGTCATGCAGGAACCTCCATCAAAGTACCCCCAACCGATGGCCATCCAACCTCTACTTAAAAACCTCCAAAGAAGGAGACTCCACCACCCTCCATGGTAGCCTGTTCCACTGCCGAACAGCTCTTAAGTGTCATGAAGTTCTTCCTAATGTTTAAATTGAATCTCTTTACCCGTAGTTTGAAACCACTGCCCCAAGTTCTAGTCTCTGAAGCCATTGAAAACAAACCTGTTCCCTCTTCAATCAAATATTTAAACATAGCTATCATATCCCCTCTCAGCCTTCTTTTTTAAGGCTAAACATTCCCAGCTCCGTAAAACGTTCCTCGTAAGACATTTCTTCCAGACCCTCAACCATCCTGGTCACCCTTTTCTGCACCCGCTCGAGGTTGTCAACATCCTTTTTTAATTGAGGTGCAAAAAACTGGACACAGTACTCCAGGTGGGGTCTGACCAGAGCAGAATAGAGTGGTACTATCACTTCGCTTGATCTAGACACTATGCTTCTGTTGATGCAACCAAGAATCACATCAGCTTTCCTGGCCACCATGTCACACTGCTGACTCATGTTCAATTTGTGGTCCACCAAGACTCCGAGATCCCTTTCACAGGCACTATTTTCCACCCAGTTGTCTCCAATCCTATATCTGTGCAATTCATTTCTCTCTGTTGAAGCACATTCCATTAGCTTTGGCCCAGCACTCTGATCTGTCAAGGTCATTTTGGATTTTTATCCTATTCTTTAGGGAATCAGCAACCCCACCCAATTTGGTATCATCTGCAAATTTAATCAGTCTATTCTCTGTTCCTTCATCCAAGTCATTAATAAAGATATTTAATAGTACCAGACCCAGAACAGAAACCTGGGGCATCCCTCTGGTCACCTCTCACCATGCTGAGGACAAGCCATTTATAATCACTCTTTGGGTATGATCAGTCAACTAATTACAAATCCACCTAACAGTAGCACTATCTGTCCCACATTCTACTAACTTCTTTGCAAGTATGTCATGGGAAACCTTATTAAAGGCTTTACTGAAATCAACATAAGCAACATCCACAGCATTCCCCTCATCCACCTTCCTGTAACTCTATAAAAGAAAGAGATCAAATTAGTCTGGCATGACTTGTTCTTAAGAAACCCACGTTGACTTCTAGTAATGACAGCATTGCTTGTTAAATAACTATATTATGTCTGCTTAATAATCTGTAGAATCTTTCCAAGAATAGATGTCGACTGGTAATTAAATTGGTCCTCTTTCCCCCCATTTTGAAGATGAGGACACTAACCCTCCTCCAATCTATGGGGACTTCCCCTGTTCTCCAGGAATTCTCAAATATTATTGCCAATGGCAATGAAATTACTTCTGCCAGTTCTTTTAGTATCTTTTTGGGTGTGCTTAATTGGGCCCAGGATTTAGGGTTTCCTGGTGTTCCTGTACTGCTTCACTACCTATTCTATGTTGCAATTTCTACCCTACCTCATCTACTCTTCATCCCAACTAAACTTTTTTTCCTTTTTGGAGAAAATTGGCAAAGAAGGTGTCGAGTAGTTCTGCCTTTTTCCCTGTCTTCCTTATTTGCCCTTTTGCTGTGGACATAACAAAAAACCCTTTTTTACTATCTTTAATCTCTCTGGCAAGTCTGTTTATTCTGTTCTTTAGCTCTTTTTACCATCCCCCTGCATATATTGGCTATCTGCTTATAGTCCTTTGGTGCATTCCCCATTTTTCCATTTCCTTAACATTTTTATACAGCTGAGTTGAAAGTTTCTTAATCGACCATTGCGGTTTCCTTAGACATCTCTCATTTTCCCCTCTTGTCGGAACTGTTTTAGATTGTACCTTTAATATCTCACTTTTAAGGAATTCCCATCCATCTTGGACTCCCTTCTCTTTCAGTGCCTTGGTTCATGGCATTACAGCCAATAATTTCCTAAGTTTACAAAAAATAGCTTTCTTAAAGTCCAGGATGCTTGCCTGGCTATACTTAGCTTCCCCTTCCCACTGTATAACAAATTCCAAAAGAGCACAGTCACTTCTACCTAAAGATCCCACCACTTTGACCCCATTTACAAGGTACTCCCTATTGGTTAAGATCAGATCTAAAATAGCTGTTCCTCTTGTTGCCTCCTCTACCTTCTGGACTATGATAGTGTCTGCAAGGGCAGCAAGGAATTTATTGTACTCTGCAAGGCACTCAGTATACCAATGGCAATGTTCTATTTAAATGTGGTAACAGAAAGTGAAACACAGGGAATACAAATGAGTTATTTATTAGGAAGGGAACATCCCTGGACACCATGTAGTAAGAACACAAGATGATAAGAGTAGTTCTTTCCAGACCAACAGTTTCATGTCATGACTTCCTCAGCCACAAACACGGTCGCCAGAGGCATTATTTTCAGTGTGCTGCCCCAGATGCTCATATGTCCATGAGTGCACCAGACCTGCACTTTCAATCCTAAGGGGTGCTTAGAAAAATTTTTGAACAGGTATGTACAGTCCCAGTCTTCTGCCTAGCCTCAGAATGTTTGATGAGGAACACTCAGGGAGCAAGGCCATGCCGCTAGTAATTAGAAATCACATTGCAAAAAGTGTCATTGGGTTTTTGCTACATTCATATTGCAAAGGAGCTACGCCTAAGTCACTTCCAAAAAACACCTTGCATTTTTTTTTGTAGCTAGTTACTTCCCAGCCTCAATCCTTAATATGTATTCTACTCTGTTTTGCTCTTCTGCACATTAACCTGGCACTGGCTTTTTCAACAACGCACATCTATTCAGGATTGGTCAACTTTCGTACTTGACCCAGCTTCCCACCGTCCCTTGAACTACCCTTTTGGTCATGAGACTGGAAAATGTAGGGCGTAGGAAACGGCTAATGAGAGACCTGCGCTCAGTAACAAAAAGAGGAGAAGGAGCCAAAGCGTTTTATTTCACAGGGTGCAATTCATCCTCCCATCCCTGCCCCCGGCAACCGTCCTCATGTCTAGCCTTGCTAACAGTGCTTCTCCTTTCAAGCAACTCAGTTCTGCTGAGAGGTATTTTCTCTTTATTCCATCCAAGTGCCCAAGAAGCCTCCTTTTGACAGGATCACCTTCCCACCCTTCCCCTGTAAGCTTCTATTATGGCTCCTAGCTAAAGAATACTCCCCATCACACATTATGTACAAGCAGCGTCACTTCTGCTCCCAGAAGTTAGATGAGAAACTGCCCAAACACAAACCAAGATCCTTGCCCTCCAGGCAGTCTCTCTCTCTCTTTTACACCAAGTGACTGAAGTCCAAACGCTTGAGCCCCCATCGCCTCCCTCCAATCCTCGTTGCTACTTTAGGGTTTGGCTGGCCGAGACTCGAGCAGACTCTTTGGCCTGGCCAAGGAAGAAAGGCTGCAGTCAAGGACTCACCTTGGACCCAACTTCTAGACTCACACCTGGGCTTGCATTGGAATTTCCCTTCCCCGCAAAAAAAGGGAAAGAAGTCTCAGTGCACAAAGATGGGCTTGTGCACTCGCTTGTGGCGGACCAGTGTGGTGTTCTTTGTGAAACACTCCCCGCATTCCACGCAGATGAAGGGCTCAGATGGAGCGACCCCGTGATGAGCCACCCGGTGGCGTTCCACTTCCGAAGGCGCCCGGAACCGCTGCCCGCATTCCGGACAAGGGTGGCCTATCGGGGAGTCTGTGTCGTGGCGCAGGCGCTGGTGCTTGATCAGGCCGGCCGTGTGGGCAAAGCCCCGCCCACACTCGGGGCAACGGAAGGGCCGGGCCCCCGTGTGCGTCCGCCGGTGCTTGGCCAGGTTCTTGCTTTGGGTGAAGCTGCGGCCACAGTCCCCGCAGGTGTACGGGCGCTCCCCGGTGTGGATGCGCTGGTGCTGGATCAGGTTGGAGCTCCAGCTGAAGCTCTTGCCGCAGTCCCGGCAGACGTAGGGCTTCTCGCCGGTGTGGGTGCGCCGGTGCTGCACCAAGTGCGAGTTCTGCGAGAAGCTCTTGCCGCAGTCCGTGCAGGTGCTGGGCCGCTCGCCGGTGTGCGTGCGCTGATGCCGCAGCAGCTTCGACCAGTGGCTGAAGCTCTTGCCACACTCGTTGCAGATGAAGGTCCGCTGCTTGCCAGAGTGGGAAACGATCGCCGTGGCGACACCCACCTCTCCCTCCCTGTAGTTGCCAGGGAGGAGCGGGGTCCCTTGCCGGTCCATGGCTGGACCTTCCTCTTGTGAACTTGTCTTCCAGTTGGGTGGCCCATGTTGGATGCTGGGCTGGATGGCCTTGTGCGCTAGGTGATGGGTGTCTTCACCTTCGCTCATTCCACTTTCGTCAGCTGCAAGAAGAGAGAGAGAGACATCCATATCAGCAACTGCATGAGGAATGCACCAAGACCCATGGGCAGGTCTTCAGGCTGGCCAGTCTCCCATCTGGAGGAACCTGGAAGACCTCCAGATGTTGCTGGATTACAACTCCCGTCCTTCTTCACAATAAGAGTGGCCAAATATGGCAAGAACATCTGGAGAGCCTAGGGACTGACGGACCAAACATTATGCAAGAACTAATTTTGCAAGCCGCCTTCATCACCTGATGGTCTCAAGACAGCGGAAAAACAGAATCCAAGGGAATGATTCTCATCCAGCTCCCTGTTCTGCATTTCGAAGCCAACCACTGGGTGGATTCTGCCTCTGCCACCTCCTACCCACCTCCACCGCAGGCAGGTAGCATTCACACCCGTGATCAACAATGGTCCCTTGTCTGACATTTGAAACCTTGCCTTGCTTTTGAGGAAAGATGCAAGACACAAAGTAAGGCAATATCTGAACCAAGCAATCTCAAACACAGCACTGTGGGTCGGTCTGCTGAGACACTGTGAGGAGCAGGAAAACAGGAAGTTGTACCTTGATCTCTAAAAGGCTTACCCATGCTCCTCAGAGATCCGGGATCTAAGCAGGCATTGCCCACTGCCTTTCAAGTACAGTATTTCCCCTGTATCAGACTATATTTTCACTTAAAATTACTGTATTATATTAAAAACTTGAGGGGTGTCTTATACACGGAAGTAAGCCAAGGAGAGAGACACACGGTTGCAGAACTAATTTTGGGTTGGAAAAGTGGGAGCCATCTTATGCATGGGAGTGTCTTATAGATGGGAAAATGTGGTACATCCTAGGCAAAGTCACTCCAGAGAGCCAAGTGCTGCATCCCATGTCACAGGGGGCACTTTATTTATTTAAAATATTTCTAGCCCTCTTTTCTCCTTGGAAGGACCCAAGGTGCCTTTGTTTTGTAGCAGAGATGGACTCCTGCTTAGAAATGAAAGGCAACATGAAGTGGGAGGCGAGACATGTTCCGACGAACATCCACCTTGCTGAGATGCAGGTTGCAGGCAAGACAAACTTTTCATGGGGGAATAGCTCCACCCTCTTTATCAGAATAAGTAGCTCGACACGGAACAATTATTTCTATTACATGATGAGTTGTGCATATGGATTGAATATGCTGGGCATATGGAATAAACACATGAAATTCCTGCAATGGCTGGGGTGGACAAGAAGCTATCTCGATTATCTACTGGTAGAGTTTGCCATTTTTAACCCACAAGGCCTTTAATGAAAAACTGGCCAGATAGCTCAGTGGGTTGGCTCCCTGGCTGCAGAGCCAGAGGGCGGGAGTTCAATTCCACGCTGGGTGGAGGAAAAAAAGCCAGCCTATGCCGTTTTAGACAAGCTGTCTGGTTCCAGGACATTCCTAGAAGAAGGGAAGCGTAAACTACTTCTGAGTACTTCCTACTTGGAAAAGGCTGCCATAGATGAGAATTCACTTGGCGGCTCATAATTGTTATTATTTTGACGGCAGCACAAAGCATAAAGACTCCCTTGTCTTTCTAAATTCGGCTGCTGAATTTGGTGGGATGGAAAGGGACAAACCAGGATGGGTTTTATGTATGATGGGTACTGGGCTGAGTATGTTCTTCAACAGTATCCTCTCTCAACAGCCATTATTTTGGATCTAGGGCTCTTGGAGTTGTGATAAACCCCCACAAACTTGGAAGCCTGCCTACGCCTGGACCAAGTGATCCACAAGTACTTTCCAATTAAGGTAGCATCACTGTTTTTATACTCGAAGAGAAAGATGTAAACTTTTTGGAAATTTTAAAGCCATGGGGGGACTTTGGGGGGGGGACCCAGGTTCCCCCCCCCAAAAAAAAGTTTCTAGAAATTTGTATAGCTCTTATAAACCCCCCACGCACCCCCCCCCAAAAAAAACCCCAAGAATGATTGGATGAACTGCTACATTGCTCAGTGGTTTAGGTCTCTGGTTGTGGAGCCAAAAATTGAGAGTTTGATTCCCCAATGTACTCCTTCGGACTTGATGATCCATATATTATTACCGTATGTGAGGTTAAAAGCGTGCAGTCCGCGGATACTCAGCCTGGATTCAAGGGACAAGGAGACCAAGGGACGGAGGAGGAGAAGAAGAATGAAATAGTAGGAGACAACAGTTGAGAGGAGAAAGAGTTGATAGTTTGGGAAGGAAACTATGCTGAAGGTGGCAGTTGGGGAGGGTGCAGAACACTGGCGGAACCAATGGGAGAGGAGTATAATATAATAGACATGCCCCTGGAGGAATGGGAAAAAAGGATGGGAAGCGGAAAGAAATATAAGAGAAACTGTCAGGAGAAGGCAGTTCAGACAGTTGGAAGGGGAAAGGATAATGCCACCCAGACAGTGGGTGCGAGAGTGACCGTGCTGAGGGAAATCGAGGTACAGATGGGATCTTCCAGACAACAAGAGAAATTGGGGTCCAAATGGAGGGAATCTTCCCCACAGCTAGAGAAGTGGGTTTGCCCTTGCCTACACCCTCAGTACTGACCATTAGCCCAGGAGGAACTGCCACAACGGTCACAGTATCCAGGGGTGGAGGAACCATCGCAAAATGGATCCCTGGATGGGGCTGGGAAACGATTCCGGAAGTAGTCAGACATCATTGCTGTGGAACCCGATGGGTGGGTCCTCAGTTTGTGAAGGACACCTGCCACTGTTAACCTCACCCAATAACCCTTTTGTGCAAGAGATGAACCGGAGTCGTCGTGGTTTGGAAAAGATGGGTCATCTAATGTTCGAGTTAACACAGTTGATTTTATGACTGAAATGAATACGGAGAAAGTGCTTGCTGTAAGCGAGAAGAATACAAGTTTGATTTATTTTGATAAGATACATGACTGTGGGACTCGTCCTTCTTCGGAAGGCCGAGCTACCTTCTTCGTTGGTAGCTATAACCGAACCCTCACACCACATCTTTTTTAAAATTGATTTTGTAACAATTGCTTTGAACCAGGGGTTATCTTTCAGCCTAAATGACCTCATAGGGTTGTTGTCAGGTCAGAATGGAGGATGGGGTGGAAATACTCTTATATGCCAATCTCAGCACTTGTTAGAGGAAATGGAGGTGAAGCCAGAACAAAACTCAAGGAAGGCAGCATGGAAGCGGTCTGAGCTGCTCACCTACATAGACTCTCCTTGCAATCCCGCCATCATCTGAATCATGAATCACCACAATGCCCGGGTCTTCATGCTCCATCTCAAAGGAGTTTCTTGTTTTCAAGCCAGAATGTTACTGTGATGAAAAGAGAGGGGGGAAACTCAAAATAATTGCAGAACTGGTAGCAGGACATAACTGTTGAATTAAAAACAACTTGGACATAATCAACTGCAGGTTGAAAGTTTAACACATTCTCTTGATATAGCCCCCCCCCCCGGGGGAGGGGGACAGGGAGAGAGAGAGAGAGAGAGAGTCAGTGTTTATAAATCAAGCCTGAGGGATTTACAAGCATAGATATTCTATCCGTTCTGCTAATCTATCATCTCTCATCATACTGAGTTACACAGCAAAGCATTTGGGGCTTACAGCCAGACACTCTGTTCTAAAAGCACTTCTCTGGGAAGTCAGGTGGAGGGAGGTTGCTCATTGCTGACCAAATGCGCTCGGTGCAAGTTAAGGAATGCCGTTGCTTTGTGCTGCTTCGTGTGGGTAAAACAAAATCGTGCCTTGACCATGGTTAACCTGGGATCCTTGATGGAGGCCGCTAGAAGCAGAGCAGAGTTCCATGCAACCATTTCCTAGGTTTTAAATACAGCCTCCTGTTGTCTTTTATCACCAAGAGTGAAAGAGATTTGCAAGGCATACGGGGGAACCTTCACTCACTGTATCTGGCCGGGGAGGCTGAAAGTTCCCGATGTCCTGAGTATGACCCCTCATAATGATCTGCCTTTTAAGTCCCACAGTCTTGCTGGGGTTGTGTAGCACACGAGGGAGGAGGAGCAGCCATGCGGTTCTGAATCACAGGCGTGGTGTGGACTCGGTCTGCACCACTGAAGCAATAAGAGCAACATGTGCTGCTTCTATACTACCTCATAGTTCTTAAGGTGCTCTCTGAGCAGTTTGCCATTTAATGAAGCAGGATATGTATTGTTCCCACCCCCACCCTCATGAGACTGGGATCTAAAGAAACACTTAGCTAGGACTGCCTTGCCCTTGAGGAAAGAATAAGATGTTGCTGGATAACCGCCCATTACCGAGTACCACCTTTCTTTTTTTCTTGGTTATGCAATCTAGGCCTTATGGAATTACAATCAAACAACATCTGGAGGGCTTCTTCTGTACCATCCTTCAGACAACTGACTCCTGTCCTATGATCGCAAACTGCTTCCCAGAGATAGCCAAGAAAGCAGTTGCAAGCTATCCAACAGCTGTCTTCAGTCACTGCTGATTCAAGGGGCAGGAGCGACACTGAAACACTAGAATAAAAATCATAAAAGCCTTCAATGCATCTCCAGTACAATATAAAATATAACGTGGTAGAATGTAACAGATACTAAACGGAATAATATTGCATCACTTCACCCTCTGCAAGCTTGCCCTGCTCACATGAACAGTCAGCTATGAATGACCTATGTATGTGGAGGGAATTGTGTATAAATTAATAATTGTAGGTTAGCAATTAAGATCCCTTGAACCTGGGAAAGCAGTGGGCCTCAGATTGTGTGTCCGTCTAGCCCAGGGTAGTCGCTTGTTCTGTCCACCAGAAGCTCAACAGGATCTCAGACACAACAGATGGTAGCCCAGCACCTCATCCTGTCTTTTACTACACATATCAAGGACTGACTCTCAGGTGCTCCATCATGGAATGAGGCCCCCTGGCACATAGATGCTTCATCTAAAAAGTGTCTTCCTGCTTCAAAATGGTTGCTTTATACACATACAGATGTTAACAAGCCATTGATCAAGGGACTCTTACAAGCATCAATGGCAATTGGGTGCTGGTTGTATTTATTTATTTATTTTATTTACAAGATTTTTTAGCTGCCCCACTACCAGGTGGTCTCTGGGCGGCATACAACAATAAGTTAAAACTATAAAACAATAAAATGACATGACTATTAAAACTATAAAATACAATGTAGGTCAAAACAGTTGACATACTGTGCAATTATAAAAGTCTGCTGCTCATGAGTCCAGCTAAAACACTGTCTAATTAACATATTCGCTGAACAAGAGGGTCTTTACTTAAAAGTAAGAGGTACTGAATTTAGTCCAGAGCAGCCACATAACTAAACAACCAATGTGAATGTATTTTTGCATAACAGATAGTCCCCCTATAAATGAGGCATAACATTATCATTCAATTACTTATGGGAAATTATTTTCCATAAATAAATAAATAAATAAATTATTTTCAAAGAACCACATCTTGTGGCACATGCAAAATTAAGATTTATTTTAGCATGAGTGTTTTATGGCACATCATCTGTTCCTTCGGATGCCACTGAGGAGAGCTGGGGCAAAGCTAATGGAAAGTGTTTCAACAAGAGAGAAATGGAGGGTCCTGCATCTAGGAAGAAAAAATGCATTGCATAGATATAGGATGGGAGATACCTGGCTGGAAAATAATACCTGTGAAAGGTTCTGTTGATGCAACCAAGAATCGCATTGGCTTTCCTGGCCGCCGTGTCACACTGCTGACTCATGTGCAATTTGTGGTCCACCAAGACTCCCAGATCCCTTTCACCCTTGCTATGAAGCGAAACTAGTACAGCAACAAGGAATTCATTGAAATCCCACATACTGATCCAACTGTAACAACAAAGATGTTGGTTGCTCCTAATGCCTTGCTCTACTACAAGAAAATGAAACAAGCTGCAAGGAGCAATACCACAGCACCCGAGAAAGACTTCCCCAAGCCAACAAATTCCTTTTTATTTGATGTCATGCTAATGCTGTGATCCGTACCCCAACTTACCTTGGAGTCAGTCACATTCAATCAATCCGTAGAAGTGAAAAGGGGTTTGAGCCATATGACACCCTCCCCAATACGATAGGCTAGGTCAGACATGTCCAAACTTCAGCCCTCCTGATATTTTGGACCACAACTCCCAGAATTCTAAGCTTAGATTGCCAATGGCAAAGGATTGTGGGAGTTGTGGTCCAAAACATCCGGACGGCTGAAGCTTGGACACGTCTGGGCTAAGTGATACCTTTATAGGTCACCTAGCTAGCCTATCCTTGTACTGTATTGTTGTTGTTGTTTTGGTCACATGGCTCAAACCCCTTTTCACTTCTGCGGATTCATGGAGATACCAGGAGCCACCCCACCACCATGTACCAAGAAGTGGGAGGCACATTTAATACACGAGGGGACTTTACTGCAACCACTAGGTAAAACTATTTCTTTTTAATCTGGCCCCTATTGATTACACCTAGTGAGTTTTACTACATTTTACCCAACTTCCAAATGGAACTCATGGCTTTTTGCATTACCTCCCCACTAACTCCCTCAGGCCAGCTGGGACCATGGTCTGGAGAGAGCCAAATTGAGGGAAAGAAGGGGGATGGGTGGGTAATGACTAGGGCTTTGAAGCAGTCTTAACATCAGTCCTGCCTCCTGCAACCACCATCTGGGGAATTCCATCTTCCCACAAATAATCTCAGCACCTGACAAACCACATCCTCTATCAAGAATGCATTTTGGTACAATGCTTTAATAAAGATGGCTTGCTATTGAAAGTTAGCTTGCATTATTTTATTTTATTAGTAACCTATAAAGGTATCCCCTAAGTTTCCAAATTTCAGCCCTCCAGATGTTTTGGACCACTACTCCCACAGTCCAAAGAAGTCCAGTTGTCATGACTAAACTTCCAGATAAACTCACCTGGATGACTGAGAATCTTCACAGACACACAAGACACACACACACAGAGTATATCACACCCACTGACCAACCCCTTCGGATCATTCCTCCCACAGATTTCGCCCTTGCTGCAGCTCCGAGGGGTAACTTCTCAGAGAGAGCTTCCTCTATAGCTCGAGGGGGTGGATGGGTGGAGGGTGGCCATCTTGGGATCGAGCAATGTCATTTGGGGCAGCCAGGAAACAACCGAGCAAGCAGGTGGGGGGGGGGGAGGAAAGGGCCGAGAGAAAGACCCCGAAAGACGGCGCTTTTTAACAACCCGACACGCCCAGGAGGGGAATTAACGGCGATTTGGCCCCGAAGCTAGAGGATCAAAAAGGGGGGGCGGGTAGGCAAGGGATTTTTTTTTGGGGGGGGGGGACAGAGAGGCGCTGTCGCCGCCAAAAAATAAAAAAGCCTCGGATCGGCGACCATAACCCATGCATTATTATTATTATTATTTTGGCAACATGGGGATCTGGGGTGTTTGCAAAGCGGGTCTGCCCATTTGCAGGAGAACGGGAAAACCGGAATATGTTCTCGAACCCGCGGCATTCCCCCAGTTTCCAGTCCTCTCTAAACTGCATCCTGCAAGGGGGGGGGGCAAAAAAATGATTACTGTACCCCCGTTTTCCTTCCCCGCCTCCTTTCGCCTCCAACTCACTTGCCCTGCGATGGAGGCTGCAAGAGAATCACCTCCCTGGGTGGATCTTAAGCAGGGAAAGCTTAGCTCCGCCGGCGGCTGTTATTGCTCTCAAGGCGAACTCTGAGCTCAGCTCAGGGGGCTGCTGGGAACAGGAAGATCCCAGTTTAATGTAATCCCCTCGTCGTCGTCGTCGTAGTCCTCCTCCTCCTCGCTTTTGCATTTCCTGGTGATTGCTAGGAAGACGGTCTCTCTATGGTGAGGGCAACTTATCTTGAGTCAGGCGCTCGGGAAAGGTGAGCGACCATCGTTCTCTGTTATCGCCCAAGGATAAGCGTTACAGATCTGAAAAGTGAAAAGGGTTTGGAGCCGTGTGATTAAAACAACAACAACCAAGGATAGGCTAGCTGATACCTTTATAGATTACTAATAAAATAAAATAAAATAAAATAAAATAAAATAAAATAAAATAATGCAAGCTGAGCTTTCCATAGCAAGCCATCTTTATCAAAGCATTATACCAAAATGCATTCTTGATAGAGGATGTAGTCTGTCAGGCGCTAAAATCCTTTGTAGGAAGACGGAATGCCCCAGATGATGGTTGCAGGAGGCAAGGTTGATTTGAAAACTCCATCAAAAAAGTCTCGGATAAGGTTTCAAACCCAGCGCAACAAACAAATGTGAGTGTGTGAAAAGTGAGTGGGTGGGTTTCTTCTCCTCTAGGGAGGCGGGAATGGTGATCACCAGCGGTGTGGTTGCAATGCAGTCGCGCCTATCCAAAAATGTTTTTTCTCCGATATCAATAAGAGTTGGGTTCTGCTAAGCCTATCTATCTATCTATCTATCTATCTATCTATCTATCTATCTATCTA
>JAHTLZ010003468.1:11995798-12011345 GCA_023846285.1 Phrynocephalus versicolor | reverse complement strand
GAAGCTGAGAGAAGCCTCTCCCCGCCCCCCCCCCCCCCAAAAAAACCCAACCCAGCTGCTCTGCTTCAGGGAAACACAATGGCCGCCCACAAGTCCTCGGGACAACCGCAGGGGCGTTTGAGCGCCGGGCTTGACTGCTGGCTTGTGCGCCTATGACCGCAAATGACAGCCGGGTATCGATGCATCGATACGCCCTGGTAATTTTTTTAAAAAAATAAAAGAAAGCAGAAACCGGAAGTTGCAAGTAAGCTTCCGAATGCGAAGGGAGCACGTGAGGTAGGAATGGATTCGAACCTAAAATTTCGCATGGTGAGGACAGAGAAAGAGGGGTGGGGGCGAAGGGAGACCACGTGATCGCCTTCGCATTCAAAGCGAAGGCAATCACGCTGCGATGCGAAGAGCCCCGTGAAGTGACGGCCAATGAGTCTTTGGTGCTTGATTCAGCTCTGGCAAGGGCAGCCTGTCAGTTCAAAAACTGGCAGACTTCGGGTTTATCAGATCTAGACTGCTGGCCATTGTTGGTCGCATATCAAGAGACACCAAAAGAGGTGGGTGCAAAAGAATGTGTTTTTGGCATCTGAACTGAATTCAGCTGAAACAAAAGTCCACTCCCAGGTTACCCCAAGTTGTCTTCATTCTTGCCATCCTAACTTAAGTGAGAGGTGTTATTTTGTTGTTAAACAAAAGGGGAATCAGAGACTCCAGATGAAACCCCAGGAATCACCCAGTAATCTAACAGATTCTACCAAGCTCCTCCTTAGACTAACAGTTGAGCTACCTAACACTCAGTTAAATGCAACTAGTCAACAGTTAGTTGGAATTGGGAGGGACCAGCCCACATAAGGTTACACTGAAATAGGAATTGTGAGAAGAATTTTGCCCCCAACACAACTTCTTGCTGTTACAGTACATAGAATTGTGATGTTGGAAGGGGCCTACAAGTCCATGAAGTCTAATCCCCTGCTCCATGCGGGAACAGAAATCAAAGGATATCTGCCAGGTCATTGAATGCCTCCAGTGTTGGAGCACTCACCTTACATAGGTACAGAGGAGGTGTCTCCCCGAAGAGTGGGAAGAAAGCATTACGAGTACCCTCTGGGCAATGTTGTACAGCTGGGATCTGCCCTCCTGTTGTCCCTATGCTTGTTTTGTTGTTTACTAAAACTGGAAAATAATAATACAAATGTATGTCCAGCTTATGCTTACTTGAAGGGCCGTGTTGGCAACAGGAAGGTTCTTCCTCTAGCCCAGTGGTTCTCAACCTGTGGGTCCCCAGATGTTCCTGGACTGCAACTCCCAGAAACCCCTTCCAGCACAGCGAGTGGTGGAGGCTTCTGGGAGTTGCAGTGCAGGAACACCTGGGGACCCACCGGTTGAGAACCACTGCAAGTCTAGCCAGTCCCCTAGACTCACAGCTCAGCTGTTATGTGCTGCTTGCTTTTTTGTAGGAGGCAATAGATGGATTGTTGTGTCCTTGGCTCACCGCAACTTGAAGAACCTTTTTGAGTGGCTGTGTCTGCTTCTTGCCTCCCTAAGAAACAGGCCAGGGCTAAAGGGAAGGACTGCCCCTTCTTCAGGAGATGGGTCAGCCAGTGGCATTCTTTCTTAATGCTGCTGATTTTTTTTGATGGGACTGTCCATAAGTTATCAGTCCAAAAGTCTGGATCCAGGGTGGATTCAGAATTCTGTCCTTTTTTGAGCTGACCCATTGAAGCCAATGGTGCTGGATCTCAATGGGACTTGTCAGTGTAGACGGCTGGTGCCTTTCAACTCTTTTTCTGACACTGGGCTAGGTCAAGAAATTGCCCTGCTTAAGTTGGAGGACAAAATGGCATGTCATCTAATCCTAGGCACAAAAGCCAAAGACCCCGTTGGTGGAAACTTTAAGATACCACCTTCCATTTCTCCTTGTGGCAAGACTAGCTTCAGGGGTGAAGGAATTTCTGTGTGTGGCGCACAGTTCCCCCAATCTGTTGTGGGTGCTTCCCAGGATCAGCTGCCTGAGGTACACTGCCTCATGTTTTCTGAGAGGAAGGTCAGGCTAGTTCTGGGCTTCCTGGAACACCTTTGGGTTAGTCTTAAATTGCTGAACTTGATGGAACAGTGATCCATAAAATTCTGGACTTGTTGGAACAGTGATCCAGAAGAGCTCCCTTTGTGAGCTGACAAACTACAATGCTCAAGAAGCCTTGCTTCAGATATTGCGTTACAATGTACTGTTCATTTTTTGTTACCCTACTGTGAAAAGGATTGCACTGACTTTGGTTCTTCAAGACCTGTGTCATAAATACATATACACCAAGTTTCATTGTGATCACTGAATGGAAACATTACCCTACTGTATTTTTCAGGTGCTCCTGTCTCTTTCAAAATGAATGAGGTGATTAGGTTGACCACTGTTCACACGTCACACTAAGCACACCAAGAAGGAGAGAGCCCACCCCTGTTACTTTCACAATACATGCAATGCAAATTGGCATTGCTCCAGCCTAAGTTAGATTTTTGTGTAGACAGTGGACAGATCTTGTAAATAGTACCTGTGTGAACATACCCGAAGGCACCATCCCCATGAATGTGGAAAACGACATTCCTTACCACAGTAGCAAAAAAGATCATTAAAGGAACAAAGAATGCCTATTCATCCATTAGTGTGGTGGTGTTGTCTCTAGCATCCACTAAACCTTCAGCTGTGTGTGTCTCCGAATAGCTATAGAGATTGAAATCAAGCAAATAAATCCTCCTAATTAGTTGAGTGATTCTTTGCTGTTTTCTTTAAATGCCTAAATGGCATTCAGTGAGGGAAGTCAGAGGAGCACCAGAGGGTGTGGCAGGAGAGGACACCATAGGCATGCAATCCAGTGCAATAAGACATAAGATCAGGTGACTGTTTTGACAATCTTCTGGTGTATTAAATGTGCACTTCTTTGATATTGTTGTATGTTGTTGCCTCTGTGATATTATTTGAGTTGGGCTGGACAAGATATAGAAAGCTGTGGGATTGCTCTTGGTTATATAGCCAGTCACTTGCTGATGATATTTAATAGCCTGATTTGTGGCTGCATTCATAAATAGTAAACATTACTGGCATTTGTGATGCATTTGGTGATGTTACTTTAGAGCGAAGCTGCAGTAAAGTCTGTGAAATATGCCAAGTTGAGTGCCAATGGGCAAGCAGAACATGCAAGGTTATGTTTGCCTGGTGAATGTAAAAACTTGCACCTAAAAATGCTAACCCCTAAATTAGCATTTCACTGGAGTTTGCTTTCTGGTAAATAGTTTTAGGGTTCCAGCCCTTGAGGGACATCACCACCTTCTAGAAGTTTTATCCAACAATCTACTAAAGTTCAAATGCAGACTTGTTAATTCGATTGTATTTCCATTAGCTTTGCATGGTTGTGAAACCTGGACTTTGAGGAGGAGAGATAAGAAAAGGCTAGAGGCATTTGAATTGTGGTGTTGGAGACAATTTTTAAAAAAGGAGTGGGGACCCAGGCAGCTATAAGCCGGTTAGCCTTACATCTGTCCCAGGGAAGATGGTAGAACGCTTCATCCAAGATAAAATCTTAAAACACATAGAAGAACAAGCCTTGTTGAGGGAAAATCAGTACGGCTTCTGTAAGGGTAATTCTTGCCTGACAAATCTTTTAGAATTCTTTGAAAAGGTCAACAGGCATGTGGACTTGGGTGTACCAGTGGATATTGTCTATCTAGATTTTCAGAAGGCTTTTGACACAGTCCCTCACCAAAGGCTGTTGAGGAAATTGCACAATCAGGGGATAAGAGGGCAGGTCCTCTTATGGCTTGAGAATTGGTTGAGATCCAGGAAACAGAGAGTAGGTGTCAATGGGCAATTTTCACAATGGAGCGAGGTGAAAAGCAATGTGCCACAGGGATCTGTCCTGGGACCAGTGCTTTTCTAGGTGTTGAAGACCAGAGAAGATTGTGAAGAGCTCCAGAAGGATCTCTCCAAAGTGGGAGAACAGGCTGCAAAATGGCAAATTCAATATAGGAATATGTAAAGTGATGCATATTGGGGGGAAATCAAAACTTTATCTATCAGCTCATGGGTTTTGAGCTATCTGTGACGGATCAGGAAAGAGATTTATTTATTTATTTATTTATTTATTTATTTATTTATTATAGGACTTCTATACCGCCCATCTTCCCGAAGGAACTCTGGGCGGTGTACAAAAAGCTGATCCGATTCAGCCTAGACAAACAGACTCACGACAATCAACAAGCACACAAAATTAAAACAGTATGCACCTGGGCACAAAACGGCAATAATTAATAAAGCACATGGCGGAGGAAAAACAAAAAACCCAAAACACTACGCTAAGTCACCGAAGGCCTCACGAAAGAGCAAGGTCTTTAAAGCTCTACGGAAGGCCAGCAGGGACTCTGCAAGGTGCACTTCACTAGGCAGGTGGTTCCACAGAGTTGGGCCAACCACCGAGAAGGCCCGGTTCCGGGTCAAGATTTTCCGGGCCTCTCTAGGGGTGGCCACACGAAGCGAGTGTGCCTGCAACATCCACGTTGGACGGACCGAGGTTGATCGCTGGGTGATCCGCTCCGCCAGGTAGTCAGGTCCCAGACCATGGAGGGTTTTATAAACTAAAACCAGGACCTTGAATCTGATCCGGGCCACAACGAGTAACCAATGCAGGCGAGGCAGAACTGGGGTGATGTGGTCGTAACGGCGCCCACCAGCCACCAGCCTGGCTGCCGCATTCTGCACCCGCTGCAAGCGCCGGAGGAGAGTCAAGGGCAACCCCATGTAGAGAGTGTTGCAGTAGTCTATCCTCGAGATCACCAACGCTTGCACAACAGTTCTCAGGGAGTCGCCGTCCAGGTACGGGCGGATCTGGGCAATCTGCCTAAGATGGAAAATTGCGGTTCTGGTCACGGCAGCCACCTGGTTCTCCATGGTGAGCGCCGCGTCCAGAACCACGCCCAGATTCTGAACTCTATCCACCTACTGGAGGGAAACTCCCTCCATGCTGGGGAGAGGGCTTCCATACCCGGATGGGGAAGTCACGAAGAACATCACCTCGGTCTTCTCGGGGTTGAGTTTGAGTCTGTTGGCCCTGGTCCATGCCATGACCGCGTCCAGGCACTGGTCGAGGGTCTGGACAGCTTCATCTGCAGAGGTGGAAAAGGAGAGATAGAGCTGCGTGTCATCAGCATACTGATGGCAGCAGACTCCAAATCTCCTAATGACCCCAGCCAACGGCCTAACATAGATGTTGAACAGCATGGGGGAGAGAGACGACCCCTGCGGAACCCCACAAGGGAGTGTCCATGGGGCTGACAGCTCCCCCCATGCTGCACATACTGGGGACGGCCCTCCAGGAAGGACCGGAGCCAACTGCGAACAGTGCCCCCGATACCCACATCAGAGAGCCGATCCAGTAGGATACCGTGGTCAACGGTATCGAAGGCCGCTGACAGATCCAGGAGAACCAACAAGGTGGAACAACCCGTCGCCCCCCCAGATCAGGTCATCTTGCAGAGCGACCAAAGCTGTCTTGGTCCCCCGGCCCGGCCTGAACCCGGCCCGGCATGGCTCAAGGCACCGCTGTTCCTCCAGAAAAGATTGAATCTGGATTGCGGCCACTCTCTCGATAACCTTGCCCATAAAGGGAACGTTGGCAATCGGACGGTAACTAGCCAATTCGTCCGATGCCATGCCCATTTTTTAAAGAATGGGCTTTACCACAGTCTCCTTCAGGCGTGAGGGAAAACCCCCTGCCCGAAGGAGGCAGTGGTGATGGCAGCAGCCCATTCAAGCATGCTCCCGCCGGCAGCTTTTATAACCCAGGCAGGGCAAGGATCGAAGGGGGTGGACGCGGGCCGGCAATGGGCAATAACCCTGGAGGCCTCCAAGGAGGAAACAGGCCCAAACTCAACCAATCGAGGAGAGGGGGGGTGCAGCGTAAGGGGATGCCGAAGATAGGCTAGTGCAACCGGACTCGAAATCGGCTCGGATGGCCTCAATTTTTGATCTAAAAAAGGCTGCAAAACTCTCGCTACTGAACTCAGTAGGAGGAGGCCTCGCCAGAGATCTTGGGGTGCTGGTGGATAGCTCAATGAAAGTATCTACCCAGTGTGTGGCAGTGGTGAAGAAGGCGAAATCCATGCTTGGGGTCATCAAAAAGGGGATTGAAAATAAAACAGCCAACATTATAATGTCATTGTACAAAATGATAGTAAGGCCACATCTGGAGTATTGTGTACAATTCTGGTCACCGCATCTCAAAAAAGACATAGTGGAACTGGAAAAGGTGCAGAAGAGAGTGACTAAAATGATTACTGGGCTGGGGACCTCCCTTATGAGGAAAGGCTACAGCATTTGGAGCTCTTTAGTCTGAAAAAAAGGTGCATGAGGGGGGATATGATTGAGATGTACAAAATAATGCAGGGCATGAGTAAAGTGGATAGAGGGACGCTCTTCTCCCTCTCACAAAATACCAGAACTAGGGGACATCCACTCAAACTGAGGGTTGGCTGAGTGAGAACAGACAACAGAAAATATGTTTTCACCCAGCACACTGTTAGTCTGTGGAACTCCCTGCCACAGGATGTGGTGATGGCATCTGGCCTGGATGCCTTCAAAAGGGGATTGGACCGATTCCTGGAGGAAAAGTCCATCACAGGTTACAAACCATGATGGAGATGTGTACAGGCTTAAAACCAGGGCACTTCAAGGGCCAGATGCAGGGGAGTGGTATCAGGAGACAGAGATCTAGTCTTGTGCGCTCCCAGAGGCATTTGGTGGGGCCACTGTGAGATACAGGAAGCTGGACCAGATGGGCCCTTGGCCTGATCCAGTATGGTTCTTATGTTCTTAATTACTGCACATCCCATGGCCAGCAAGGATGACCAACAAGGAAGTTTCCAAGAGAGTAAAACCAAACATATTTCTGGATCCAAGATCACCAAACAAAAACGATCATACTTCAGTCATGTTGTGCGAGTCGATTAATGGGAAAAGACAATAGTACTGATGTTGGTCAATGGCAAAAGAAGAAAGGCCCACCCAAACAGAAGGGACACTGGAATGAACTAAAAGAAGCTATAAGAGACGGAAAGGCATGGGGAGCATCGAGCTACAAACTAATTGAGAGTTCCTCTGATTGTGTTTTTATTATCTGTTTTATTGTTGTGGGCCGCCCAGAGTTCCTCTGTGGGAAGATGGGCGGGATACAAGACTAATAAATAAATAAATAAATAAATAAATAAATAAATAAATAAATAAATAAATAAACGGATAAATGAGACTACCATACTGCTGTGGAAGGTGAGGCCCTCCAGACAGCTAACAGCGAGAGACACTAGCTGACCCATCAGTGGCCAAAAATTTTGGACCACAACTCCCAGAATACTTTTTCCCAGCCACCCCCTCCCCAACCCCAGGGATTAGGAAATGAGCCCCCTTGTGAAAGATGGAGGGCCCGGTCTTCTTTAAAACAGGCGGGAATGATTGGATGAGGCTCGAGCGAAGGGCGGGGCTTAATGAGGAAGGAAGCCGGGCCGGAAGCGCAGCGTCCTGAGGTTCCCTGGCTTTCTAGTTAGTGTGCGGGGAGGGGGGGAAGGCGTCGTTCTCCTGCAGGGCGTTCACTTCCGGTTCACGGACATTGGGCATCCGGTCGGCGGCGGGGGCGGCGGAGAGTGTGAGGGTCGGTGAGTGAGTTGGGTTGGGGGATAACGAAGTCAAGCCGGGCCCTGTAAAGGCCCTTCTCCCTACGGGTCTCTGCGGCCTTGCTCTCCTTCCCGCTTTCCGGGAAGCGGCCGCCGCCGCGTCTTGTTTCCACCCGTCTTAGGTTCTTCCCTTCCTTCCTCCCCATTTTCCCCCCCTGTCAGACCCGGACTTGGAAGCGGGAGACGCGGATGGTTGCAGGGCCGTGGAAAGGACTGGCGAAGACGGTAGGAAAAGCCGCCACCCCACCCCACCCCACCCCCTCCACCCCCAGAAAGGCTGCCCCTGCTGGGTGGAGGGGAGCTGGGATGGATCTAGCGGTTTTGGGGGGTGGGGCTGGTCGGTTTGTTGCCAAAAGCCCCGAAGTAAGAGCTGAGCGACACAACGCTGGGCTTTTCAGCAAAGGAGCCTTCGGGCACATTCACCAGTTGACACGTTTGTTATTACGGCGCCCTTTGAATGTTTGGCGTGCGGCCCTTCCATTTCATCAGGACGCGAGATGTATCCTCAAGAGGCAGGCATATATCAGTATTATGGGCCGGGGTTGGGCGGGTGTTAGCAGTGAGAGAAGACGGGAAATGAAACAGAATTGCCAAGAGTGGCCATTATTTTGGAGGTGAAATGCATCCCTGCTCAGGTTACTTAAGGAGTCCTGGTCATCCTCTTAGAAGTGCAGAGCTAGAAGGGACCCTCTGGACCCCTGGATCCAGCCCCTGTCACGGAGGCACAAGTGGGGAATTGAACTCCCGGCCTCTGGCCCCATCTGTCTTCTTCAGATTGCTGCCATCCAACACCTAATACATTTTTTGACGTAGGCGAGATGTTCAAATAGTGGTTTAGCCTTGCCACCGCCAAGGCGACGTAAGGGTTTGAATCCAGGTCTCCAGAGTCTTAGTCTGAGGGGCTTAGCCACTACACCATGCAGCCCCCCACTTCCTTGCTATTAGTTCTCTTGCAGCGTATCATTTGGGAATCACTCGGTTACGATCCCTCTGATCCATTTCATTTCCTTCCTAATTAGGAAGCAGTGCCCCTCCTTGCTGTGTGCTGTACATATCTCGCTCCCATTTTCTTCAAAGAGCAGGCATGAGTTTTTCTGTCATTAGTCATCTTACTCATCAGTTATGGCCTGGTTATGGGAAGAATACTTCTTATAGCTCTGTTATGTGTCGCTGGGCTACAGCATCAGCTTGAGTTTAAAAGCGGGCGGTATGCCACCCCATTTTCCACCTTGCTCACAGTAGCAAATGAAGGAGATAACGCTGAGGTTAAAAGCTGCTATAAATTTGCAGCCTCAATAATCATTTGTACGCCTGCGTTTTGCAAGTCCTGACTTGGCACGAAGCCTTCGGATCACGCCAGTTAGGGTGACGTGCTTAACCCTCCTTATTCCAAGAATTATTCCTGTTGATTTCAGTTGTAACATTTGCAGACTATTGACCGGAAAGAACATGAAATATGATTTTATGTTATTATTTTCTAAATGTTCTGTTTTCGTCTTGCAATTTTCTTCTGGGCTCGAAAGAGGTCCTTTTGCTTTGCTTCCCTCTGCCTTGCATGTCCAGTAGTTGAATGAGGAGGCATTATGTTTTAACTGTTTTGATAAACAATGGTGTGTTCTGAGCCTATACTATGAGTCCTATAGTGGAGAACTTATTTCACGCAAACTTGTGTCAGGAAATCGCTGCTGTGAAGCCGACTTGTAGCCAAAATTGTTAATAGCCGCCATGTTTCAAAAGTACTGTTTGAGAAGGCCCTAGTGGCCTGCGGATGGTAGACAGATTAATTTTAATTTCTCCTCTGCCTTCATTCTAGTCTCTCTTCTATTGGACATCACTGGACTTGTTATCCCAGCTGGCTTTCTATCTTTTTTAAAAAAACCTTGTTTTCTTTCAGTTCTGTTTCTTGTACCTACATTTACGTTATGATTTTTTTTCAGTCCTTTAAGTGCAAAACAAATCTTTCATAGTCTAATTATTATGATGACTGTTTTTCTACCTATGGAGTGTGTACTTTTATGGGCAACTTGTATTAAACAAAAAAGAAACAGTCTGCTTTGGAAAAGCTAGCAGGAATAACAAAAGACCCCAAGTAGCCTAAATATCTTGATCCATCCCCCCCACCCCCAAAATAACATGATATATATTATTTGCATTGGCTGCAGATAATTTGTAATTATTTTTCAGAAACTGCTGTTAATAAACCCTTGAAATGCATGGGCATTGCGTTCAAGAGAGGCTGTAGCGCAGTGATAGAGCTAGAGAGTGGAAGAATTACTTTTGAGCTACATCTCCCAGACACTGATGCTGATCATATTGATTAGGGGATTCTGGGAATTGTGGTCCAGCGTGTTCCAAGCTCTGGCAACAATTTATATTTTGAATCACAGCCCCTAGCACTTTCAAGTGAAGGATCCTGAGTAATGGACTGAGGAGAGAATCCCTCGCCTTCTAGATCCCAAGAGAGCCACTGATAGAGCAGATGTAATCTAACAGTACAACTCTTTCACATGCAACCTCAGGTGATGATCTCTGAATGAAATATTTTGTATGTTTCTTCATTTTAAAAACGTTGCTATTCTGAACAAGGCTTGTACCTGGTTCCCAGAGTGGATTTGATTTAATTCACTATTTATTGAATCTTTAATTTAAATAAAAATGATTCTTAAAATTTGAATAATGATTATGGTTTAAATCAAATTGAATTTTTAATTGACTTTTAAAAAATGATTTTTATCCACCTAGGGTGGATTTGATTTAACTAACAAGTCAGTAAGGCTTGATTTAAATCATGATTTTCTACATAAAGACTCATTTTTGCTGGAGTTGTTCTTATCTTAATATTTACAACCAGATGAAGTTTTCATTTTTAGAATAACAACTTTTCAGACTAGTTTTACAGTTATATCATAAAATCACTGATCTGGTGGTTATATACCATTAGAAATACATTGATAGATAATTATGAAATTATTGCAAGGTGAACTATTTCCAGTTTAATAGGTTAATTGTTCATATTTGTACTGTTCTATTCAAATTTATTGGAAGGGGAAAATAATCATTATCTTAATAATAATGATTTAGTTTTATTTAACTAAAATAATAATATTACAGGTTTTTCTCCTCAAGGGAGAGAGTGAGAATAATATGATAACTCTCAGGCCACTTTACATATAAAGATCTCAAGATGTGGAGTACTGTGCTCAAAAGGTTTCACTTTCATTTTACTGTTTGCCCCTCCCTCCTTAAACTTTGCTCCTTGTGCAGATCTATTCCACTCCAACCATCTGTTCCTTGAACTTCTTGAAAGGTACCACTTAAGAGGTAAGGGGGTTGATTCTGTGTACATAGATTTGCAGAGGAACAAGGAGATTAAGGTCTTTTTCTCAATTCTGATGTTTATTTTACAACATTTTTGCTATGAAGGAGGCATGTTATTGCAGACCCAAATGCACAGTTTTGAAAAGAGCAAAACCAAGCATTGTTGATATCTTCTAGATAGAATTTTTTTTTAAAATCTGATTTAAATTAAAAAAATCTGATTTAAATTAAAAATCATTTTAATTTTTTTTAAAAAAATCATTGATTTTTATCCCCCCTGCACCCAGCTAGTTAATCATCATTTGGTCGTTCATCGTTTGATGATTCCAAAGTTGCACAGGGTGTGGTGTTGGGACTGATGGCTGCTACAACTGACTAATGAGCATTGTAGGTGCCAGTCAGCATTCCACTGTCAGGCTCCTTTGGTTGATTTATTCTTGGCCAGCACCCATGGTTTTTTAAGTGCAGCATCCCCCAACCATGAAAGTTGCCAGAGTGGCTTGTCAGGACCAGAGAGGAAACAGTTCCTGTTGGTGAAATGTAGCAAGTTGCTAAGTCATTTTAAATTTGCCATTATTAGTATTATATTGTAGAGGAATCATTGTACAAATATCTTTTAAAACTAACCTTGTTATGTTTTTCCTCTGTTTCCCCAGCCCACTTGGAGCATGTGAAGTAACCCAAGGAAACGGATTTCCAGTATGTGGTATATTATGCAGAGCATTCAGAGTAAATATTCTTTGTCGGAGCGCTTGATCCGCACAATAGCTGCCATCCGATCCTTCCCCCACGACAATGTTGAAGATCTTATCAGGAGGGTACGTGAGAGGATGGGGAAAAGGTTTCTCTTTCGTTCTTGAAGCTTGTGTTTCTCAAGTGGCTCTGAGCTTGGATTGGAAATTAGTTGCCTGCCTCTGCAGCAGGCAAACTCACTAGGCAGCACTTCCCATGAGCCTCCGTTTCCTCCTGGACCTGGGGCTGGAGATTATAGACCTCTCCAGAAATGGTTGGGTTCCGATTCCCATCTGCCCCAGCACTTTGCCAATTGGCCACCTGCCCATGTACAGGATTCCTGCTGTACATGGGCAGGTCATCTGGTCAAACGGTGGCCTCTCATTTTGGCAAACAGGGAAAGGAATCCGAGTAACTTGGTAGTATCTCTGTAGTAAGATATGGCTCACTTGCAGGCTTTGTTACTGCTTTTGGGTGGAAAACAATGAGATGCTGCTCCATGGGGATCTTTCATATGGCAGCATTTGTCACCTACTTTGGCCCTTCCCTATGCTATGTATGGTGTATGGAACCATCAAACCTATTAATTGCTCTGATGACAGGTTTTCGGCTGAATGCTAATGTTGAAATCCAGTGAAAAGAGCAGGAAGTTCCACTTTATTGTAATTTTGTTGGGGTGAAGAGGTCGTTTTATAGATTTTGATGACCTGAAAAAGACAGAGGCAGCTAACTTGATTCATGCATGGAGCAGTCAGGCAAGTGGTTTTTTTTAAAACGGTGGTTCTTTGAGGCCTCTTAAATGTGATATATTTGATCTTCAAAGGAAAGCGCAAACACTCTTGAGCAATGCAAAGGCTACTTGCAGTTTCTGATTACTCAGCTCTTAGGACGATCCCACATTAGGCTGGGATTGGCACTGACAGCTGCTTTGCTTATATCCATTGCCAGCTGTCTGCTAGGCCAGAGACCATTAAAGATACAGTAAGTCAGCAATGGGCCAGAAATCTCGTGGAAGCTGAGCACAGCCATGATGTCATGCAGTACGCTTTCTGTTTTGTCATTCATCTTCAGCGTTATGAGAGGGGTTAGAATAATCCAACGGGGCTGTACAAAAATATAAGCAAGGTCCAGTGTCATATTTTCCTAATGCAGCCATGCCTCTTACTTTGGGTAGCCCAGGTGTTCTTGGACTGCAGCTCCCAGAGGCCTTCCCCACTCGCTGTGCTGGCTAGGAATTCTGGAAGTTGTAGTCCAAAAAGACCAGGGTTACCCAAGGTTGGGGGTGGAGATAAAAGGGGAGGAGAGGCAACAGAGGAGGGTGGGCACTGTTTAGAGTGGTAAAGTACATAGGCAGTAGCCATTAAAAAAGAAGACCAGAACTAGGCAGATTAACCTACACCCTCGCCCCCGGCTTGCTTGGTTGCTTGCTCACTTGGCAGACAAGACATGTTTTCAATGGCAATTATGAATTATTTTCAGCTGCCAAAGCCAGACACAACTTGCAGAACCCATCTATGTGTCTTGCTTGTGTATTCCACCGGTAAGGGCTTCAAGTAGCAGTAAGCAGCTCCTGTCTGCCCTTGCAGCTGGTTTTGACGGAACCCTGGTGTATGTAAGGTTAGTTCTGGTTAATCAGGCATGTGCAAACTTTGGCCTTCCTGATGTTTTGGACCACAACTCCCAGAATTCTAAGCTTAGATTACCAATGGCAAAGGACTGTGGGAATTGTGGTCCAAAACATCTGGAGGGCCGAAGTTTGGCCATGCCTTGGTTGCCTTCCCTGATGAAGATGACATAGGATATTGCCATTGAAAACTTAGATTACTGTCATAATAGACATGCGTTGACCTGAGTGAAAGCTGTTTATAGACCTCTTGGGAATGTTAGGGCAGTAATTACTAGCAATTACTAGTAATTACTAGCAAGATTTGCAGTAACACTTTTGAATGGCGTAACAGGTTTTGTTCATCATTTGTGCCACAGTTCTGCAAGGCTGACAGTCTCCCCACCCCCACCTAATATTGCTGGCAAACTGAGGTTAAAAGGGGGTGGGGGCTTGCCATGGGCACTCCCTGTCCCTGGTGAGGTCTGTACCAAAGTATTTTAGTTTTCCTCCATTGCACATCTAGGTTAAGTGTGAAACATTTCAGGTACTGTATGTTTTTTCCTCTTCCACCTGATCAGGTGCACCATGATTTGTGTAGATTATCATAAACAAGAGTCTGAGTGCTGTACCACATCTCAGATGGCAATTAATATACAGGGCTGTCAGGCAGGAGACTTGATATTTTAATTTGGTGTCCCGGAGCGTCTTGTTAAACAGGAAGCCTTGGTTTCAGCATCTCTTGGTATTTCCAGGAAACCATGTGTTGCAAAGGTTTGCTTTTAGCAGCAACGGGGAAGGGATGCAGCTGCCCAGCCTCCTTCACTTCCCCCTTTCTCTCTGTGTGTTCCAGGGTGCAGATGTGAACGGCATGCATGGCACCTTGAAGCCCTTGCACTGCGCTTGCATGGTGGCTGATGCCGACTGCATCGAGCTCCTGCTGGAAAAGGGAGCAGAGGTAAGAGGCTGGCTCCACTGCTTACGAAGAGATCCAGAACATGTGCAGAAAGGTGGTGCATATCCACTTATAAAGGGGTGTGGTGGCTCAGTGGGCTAAAGCGCTGAAACTGTTGGCTGCAAAGTCAGCAGCTTGGCGGTTCGAAACCTACGTGCGACACAGCAGAGTGAGCTCCTCTTAACCCCAGCTCCTGCCAGCCTAGCAGTTAGAAATCATGTAAAGGCAAGTAGATAAATAGGTACCGCCGTAAAAAGCGGGAAGGTAAACAGTGTTCCGTGTGCAGAAATGCATTCGGCCATGCCGGCCACATGGCCACGGACTTGCACAACACTGGCTCTTCGGCTTGGAAATGGTGATGAGCACTGCCCCTAGAGTCGGACACAACTAGCACACGCGCGTGTGTGGGACCTTTACCTTTATCCACTTATAACAAGATTTGCAGTAACACTTTTGAATGGCGTAACAGGTTTTGTTCATCATTCGTGCCACAGTTCTGCAAGGCTGACAGTCTCCCCACCCCCACCTAATATTGCTGGCAAACCGAGGTTAAAAGGGGGTGGGGGCTTGCCATGGGCACTCCCTGTCCCAGGTGAGGTCCGTACCAAGGTATTTTAGTTTTCCTCCATTGCACATCTAGGTTAAGTGTGAAACATTTCAGGTACTGTATGTTTTTCCCTCTTCTACCTGATCAGGTGCACCATGATTTGTGTAGATTATCATAAACAGGAGTCTGAGTGCTGTACCACATCTCAGTGTCATGGCCAGTGTGGTCGATTAGGACAGGCATGTCCAAACTTCGGCCCTCCTGATGTTTTGGACCACATCTACCAGAATTCCAAGCCTGTATTTCCAATGGCAAAGGACTGTGGGAGTTGTGGTCCAAAACATCTGGAGGACCAAAGTTTGGACATGCCTGGTTTAGGTCTTCCAAGAGCCAGTTTTATTAGTTTTCGCGAGCCATGAAGCTCACAGGATGGCTTTCGACCAAGGTTCAAGGTTCCCTTTAAAGTGAACGCCAGCACCTTCCCTCGCATGTGTGACTCCACTTCTCTCTGCACAGCGATCCTCCTCCTTGTTGCAGGCGTTTGCAGCCCTTTTAGTTCCAATCGCAACGTTATCCTGAGAGAGAGAGAGAAGTTGCACATGTGAGGGGAATTGGGCTCTGTGGCTCCAGAGGCATTTCCCCCCTCTATCTATCTATCTATCTATCTATCTATCTATCTATCTATCTATCT
>JAHTLZ010003468.1:11982650-11995788 GCA_023846285.1 Phrynocephalus versicolor | reverse complement strand
ATCAGGTTTCTACACCGTGCCACAGAGGCCACTCTGGGTGGTTTACACAATTAGCAAATACAAAATACAAAATAATATAACAGTATATGTGTGTAAGCAATACAATATAATAAGACAATAAACATAACTAAATGAATCAGATCAAATGAAGGACAAGAGGACAAAGAACTTAAGGCGGGAACAAGAGAGTGGTGAATGAACAGCTGGTGGTAACAGAATAGCCTAAACTAATATGATGGACAAAATGCAGTTGAGCCCCACAGGCACTTACATTTGTTTTGCTGCATTATGGGGGATATGTTCTTGGTTTGGTTTTTTCTCTCTCACTGATCCATGACAGCTGACTGTTTATTTCAGTGGCTTTTCTTTAATTCTCACCAGTGGTTCTAATCCAGGTTTCTACTAAGGGCGTGGTGCAGGGCGGGTGTATAAACCTCTGCCCCCTTTCATACTGGATTTTAGCAAGGCTTGGTCTCTTTGAGTGCTGGATGACATTAAGAGATGAAGCTTCACCCTAGAGCAGTGACGGCAAACTTTTTAGAGACTGAGTGCCCAAATTGCGATTCAAAGCCCACTAATTTTTCGCAAAGTGCCAATACAGCAATTTAACCCGAATACAGGTGGCTGTGAAGGGGCGGTGTCGGGTGCCCACAGAAAGGGCTCCGAGGGCCACCTTTGGCACCCCTGCCATAGGTTTGCCAACACTGCCCTAGAATCTCTCTCATGAGGGTGAGCTGGCCTCCACAGATTTCTTTGTTCATCTTTTAAAATTAATTCTGATGTTATGTGGAATTGCCTGCTAGAGACAAATGGAGTTCCCCTTGTCCCGCCCACCCCTAACACACTCCTCTTTAGAAAGGGGGAACTCGCAGACACTCCAGCAAAGAGCGGGCGAGATAAAGAGCTCTCTGCCTCCCCCCCTCCCCCATCGTGAGCTGAAGGTAGTTAAGAACTGGAGATCCCCAACCTCTATCTTAGAAAAAAAGGAAAGATTCCACCCAGCTGTCCTCCTTAGTGGAAGATTTTAGGCCAGGCATGCCCAAAGTTCATCCCTCCAGATGTTTTGGACCACAACTCCCACAGTCCTTTCTCATTGGTAATCTAAGTTTACAATTCTGGGCGTTGTGGTGCAAAATAGCAGGAGGGTCAAAGTTTGGACCCAGGCATGTCCAAAATTAGGAGCCTCATGGCGCAGTGGTTAAATGCCTCTACTGCAGGTAAAACTGTGTTCACGACCTGGGTTCAATCCCAGGTAGCAGGCTCAAGGTTCACTCAGCCTTCCATCCTTCCGAGGTCGGTAAAATGAGTACCCAGCTTGCTGGGGGGGGGGCAATGTGTAGCCTGCATACTGTAATTTAAAAACTGTAAACCGCCCAGAGACTACTTAAAAGTGGTATGGGGTGGTATATAAGCAGAACACTTTGCTTTTTGCTTTGCTTTTTGGGCATGCCGGTTTTAGGCCATTCCTCCGCCCCGCCGCCCCGCCCCCAGGCTGCTTTATCTTGAACAGTGAATGCTGAAGACCCCCTTCCTCTGGTTCGGCAGGTCAACGCTCTCGATGGCTACAACCGAACGGCACTTCACTATGCGGCCGAGAAGGATGAGACTTGTGTGGAGATCCTCTTAGAATACGGGGCCGATCCCAACGCCCTGGATGGCAACAAGGACACGCCGCTCCACTGGGCCGCCTTTAAGAACAACGCCGCCTGCGTCCGAACGCTCTTGGAAAGCGGCGCCTTCGTCAACGCTTTGGATTACAACGACGACACCCCCCTGAGCTGGGCGGCCATGAAGGGGAACCTGGAGAGCGTCAGCATCCTCCTGGAATATGGGGCCGAGGTCCGGGTGGTCAATCTGAAAGGCCAGAGCCCCATCTCCCGGTTGGTGGCCCTGCTGGTCCGAGGACTCGGCACCGAGAGAGAAGACTCCTGCTTCGACCTCTTGCACCAGGCGGCCGGACATTTTGAGTTGCGGAAGAACGGCGCCATGCCCCGCGAAGTCTTGCGGGATCCTCAGCTTTGCGAGAAGCTGACCACGCTGTGCTCCGCCCCGGGCACTTTGAAGACCTTGTCCCGCTACGCGGTGCGCCACAGCCTCGGGGTCCAGTTCCTTCCCGATGCCGTGAAGGAGCTGCCTCTGCCGGCCTCGTTGAAAGAATATGTCTTGCTAAAGTGACCGCCGAGCGCTCTGTAGGGTTCCGTGAATCACGCAGACGGGTTGATAGAGTGTGTGTTGTGCGTGTGCGGCTCCTTTCCTGCTCCTTCGCACTGGGAGTAGTCAGGGACTTGTAAGAGATGTTGCAGCCCCTGTTGGTAACCTCATGGGCCGAGGGGGCCACCCTCGCTCTTGCATTGCCCAAATTCTCTCGGCTTCTCTCTAAGGGCTCTTCTCTCCCCACTCCACCCCACCGCACCCCCATGACAGAAGAGAAAAGCAGTCTTAGAAGATGTCTTCCCTGGCCCTTTGAGGCTCAGAGGCCTCCAAAGACATGCTGTTCTCCACCTCCTGCAGCAGATCTCCCCTAGGATCTGACACCCATCCCATCTTCTCGGAAGAACTCGCCACCGAAAGCAAAGGCTGGGCTTCTCAAGCTGCTGAGTGGGCCCGCGAGGTTACGTATGGGCGGAAGAAGGAGTAGCCCATCAGCTTCTGTTACAAATTGCAAAGGGCTTTGGTGGCCCAGCCGCCTCCGCGGAACAGTTTCCCACTTCTGAGTAGTCCACAAGCTCGTCCTGCCCTTTTGTTTGCGACCAGGAGGTCTGCGGTCCCTCTCCAAGAAGTCTGTGACATGATGGACTTGAACCAAGAAACTTGGCAGGTTCTTCGCCTCCCGTGCGGATCCGCTGGGCTTCCTCTAAAACTTGGTCTCGTTCTTATTTCTTTCAGACCAGGCCTGTTGCCTTGCTGGGTGCCGAACCAAGCAGGAGAGGGAGGACTCGATCCAGACGAGTGGTCCTGTGCTTTGTGGTGGCTGGGGTCGGTTTTGCCCCCCTGCCCCAGCATCAAGCGGTAGCATGAGATGAGTCCTCTCTGACAGGCTCGAGACCAATCGATGAATGACCCAAAGGACAGGAACCTGGCCCCTTAAGTAGAAAATGCACCATCTCTGGTAGAGAAGTCCTTAAGCGCCCTTTTCTTGGCG
Source organism: Phrynocephalus versicolor (assembly GCA_023846285.1). Taxonomy (NCBI): domain Eukaryota; kingdom Metazoa; phylum Chordata; class Lepidosauria; order Squamata; family Agamidae; genus Phrynocephalus; species Phrynocephalus versicolor. The sequence continues at coordinate 11,992,646 of JAHTLZ010003468.1, read as the reverse complement.
CCATAATCTCTGTTTGCTTATTATCAAAAGGAGCCTTCAGGGATGTCCAGGTGGGAAGCAGTAGCCTGAAATAGGACTGCCCATCCCTACTTCATTCCGCGCCGTGCAGGAAAGAGGCCCTTCAGACCCCATAAAGAGACGCGTGGCCGCGTTAATGTCTCAAGGCATGGGGGTTGTAATGAGATTTAATTCTTCTTCCCCACCCCTTTTTGAAACAGTTGCTCGTGAGATGAGTCCCAGGCCATTCCATATGCTTGTATAAAGGGTAAGGACATTGGCACCTGCCCACAAACACAAGTCTGCGCTTCTGCATCTTATCTCCCGCTTTTAGCACCTGCGGCTCTTTTCCGCCACGCATTTCCAGAGCAATGCTGTGGCTCCTTGCCCTGAGTTTCGCCGCGATCTCTAAGCCCATCTCCGCTGCCCCACTCCTTTGTTTGCCTTCACACCATTTCAGTTTCTTAATGCTGTGCTGATTTCCCCGCCCCCCCTTACAATTTTCAACTATGCCGTGCACTTTTGCGGGGAGGGTGGAATTATGGAATGGCTGATGGGAGATGTAGTCGAGCATATCCGGAGGAGGCTTTAGGGGTTGAGCAGTGACTCTGAACTGTGGGCCTGGTGTTCGGGGACCTTTAATTGCCGCGAGCAAGAGCCGGAAGTGTTTGCGGAAATGCATTTCTCTTCCCTCGCCTCCACAGGGAAACGCAGCGACATCGACCTGGGATGTCAGAATATCCCCGTTCATCATTTCCATAGAATAGCGGAAACCCAGTGTGTTCCTCCCACTTTCCTGCTGCTTCTCTCTCCCCGCCAGCAGCCCCAATAGGTTTCAGGTCCAAGTGAGCACATTTTAGGCTGTCAAGAGTCATAATGCGCCAGCGAGGAAGCTCGGAATATCCTTTCTCAAAGGGTTTGGGTGCTATGAAGGAAGGTCCATGCCGTGAGCAAATGACTTTGTGCTGGATATTAAAAGTTTATGGATTAAACGTGTGTTCGACTGGAGAGGGTTTACAGACGCCTTTTCATTGCCAATGCATTGTGCTAAATTCCACCCCACCCCCACCCCCGATCTGGACCGTAGCTGCTTTTTCCACTTCACAGCAATGGCCGTCTCCCGTTTCCTGCTGCAATATCTCCGGCAGATGGATTCCCCTCCTCGCCAACCCCTGACCTCTGAGTCCTTGTTCATGTAGTCCTGGAATGGAGTAAGAAGGAGCAGCTTAAGGTGAGTTTTTAAAATGGGGAGAAGATCTTGCCAGAAGAGAGGAGGAAGATCTTACCAGGTGGTTCATTTCAAGTGAGAAGGAACCAAGGAGGACAGAATGTCCAACTTCTGCCCCGTGCAGAGCAGCTGGAATTCTGAGCATGGTTTTTTTTTCTAATCTTCCAGATCCTATTGGCATTTGGTAGTTGGTCTTAACCTCTTTATGCTGTTCTGAGGCCTTTGCATCAGCGATGCACCAGGAATCCTTGGGCACATCGTTCAATTTGTTCAGGCACTTATGGTCTAAAATCTTTCCATGTAAAGTGGTGCCTCTACTTAAGAGCAACTCGACTTAAAAGGGAAAGACTGTTGCTGTTTTAACTGCTGCCTTACAAATTTCAGATGTGGTCTGCTCTACTTACAATTTTTTTTTTAGTTTTTTAGATAGGGCTGCTGAAGAGCATGCATTCGGAACGGATTAAACTCGCAAGTAGAGGTACCACCGTAGTTGGATCTACCTGTTGATTCAGTCTCACGCAAAGGAATAGGCTCAGTGCACTGCTGTGCTTGCACCTCTCGTCTGAGGGGCCCATGCAGTGCGAATGCAGTGAATAAAGGGAGCACATGAGTCGAGCCTTTCTTGCCGTTCATGGTGGCTGGGGTGGTGGTTAAAAAAGCAACCTGTTTTCCCATATATCAGGTGTGGAGAAAATAGATGACTTTGTAACAAGAGGGAAGGGGGAAGTCCTGGGTGAGAGAGTGTTCCTGCAGGGGGCAAAGCTGGATCCCTAGAATATTTATTGGTGCCGAATCCTAGAACAAAGGTAGGGGACCTTTGGCCCTCCAGATGTTTTGGACCACAGCTCCCAGAATTCCAAGCCTGTATTGCCAATGATAAGGGATTGTGGGAGTTGTGGTCCAAAACATTTGAAGGGCTGAAGTTTCCCCACCCCGTCCTAGAATATGGGGCGGGGGGGGGGGGCTTAAACCAAGGTTGGGCTCCTGATCTAGTTGGGGAGTGTAAATCACATCATTCTTCACCATTAGTTGTTCCGGCTAGAGCCGATGGGCACTGAAGTTTTACAACACCTGGAGGGCCAACCATTTCCCACCCTTAGCCTAAAATGGAGGCTTCCAAAATTGTAAGAAAAGGATGAGATAGCTGAGAGGACCCACGAACCAAACCACTATGGCAACTGGGGTCCTTCCTTTCTTTCTGGGTTGTCTGGGACTCTCCTGGGCTGACACTTGCTCAGCAGCTTGCTTGTTAAGCGAGCCATAGATTCAGACAACAAAGTACAGTGGACCCTTGTATAACAAACAGCTTATATAACATAAAATCTGTATAACATAAAAAATTCCGGAGATAGGGGAAATTTGCTTAACATAATCACCTATGGGGAGAATCCGTTCAACATAAAAATGGGATTACTTCGTTTTCAATGCATTCCTATGGGAATTTGTATAAAGGAAAATTTGCTTAACATAATTTCATTTGGAACGAATTAATTCCTTTTTTTTACAAGGTACCACTGTACTTCCCTTCTTGCCCATTGAGTCTTGTGATGCTGATTGATGGCGGTGAGGCTGCCAAATGCATGCCCTGCAGAGATAACATTTGTACGGTCTGCAGCTTCCTGGCATCTTCCTGTTCTTGCCATGTGAAATGCGGGAAGGCATCCTGGAGGTTTTCGAGCAGCGTGCACAAGGTTCATTTTAAATCCACCCCAAGTAGTGATGACTTATGTTAGGGAGAGCTGTGAGAGCAAAGCCAAAACTGTAAGTTCCAAAAGGTAAGCAGAAAACTGTGTGTGTGTGTGTGTGTGTGTGTGTGTGCAAATCCAGTTTAATCCAGGCATCTGTTGGTTGCTGGATTTCTTCAATCATACCTGAAGTCCACACACACAAACAAACACCCATGTGAAGCTATTGAAGTAAAAAGATTCTATGGTGGGGGGAGCCACATCACAATCTATAGTCATAGTTTCCTTTTTTATTTTAAATAATTGGAACAGCCTGAAGCGTGAAGCAGTAAATCTACTCCAAGAGTAAGATCTGGGATAGTAGGCATTTTATGTTCAAAAGGAGGGGATGTCTTGCTATAGCAACTGCAATGTCTAGTTCAATTTTCAGCATGCTTTACTTTAAACTATTTGAAAATCGCAACCACCCAACAACCTACAAAGCACAACATGGCCTGGGTCCAAGCTACCTCCAAGATTTAATCTCATGGTATGAACCGGCTTGGGTGCTAAGGTCATCAGGAGAGGCCTTTCTCTCCATCCCCTCACCCTGCCCTCACAGGTGCATCTCAAAAGAACACATGAAAGGGCCTTCTCTGTTGCTGCTCCCAGACTTTGGAACTACTTCCCGGTAGAGGCCAGGGCTGCCCCATCTCTGCTGTCTTTCCGGAAATAGGCAAAGACCTTCCTCTTCAGGCAAGCTTTCCCTGAATGAGGGACTATTTATGTGACTTTTATATGGATTACCATACATGATTGTGACTGATTTCATAAGAACACCAGTGTTTTCCATGCTTACTTTCCACTTCGCATACCTAATTTGTAGCTTTAATGTTCTAAGATGCCCTTTTCATTTCCTGTTCTTAATTTGAGTATGTTTTAAATTTTCTGGGCTGTATATTGTCTCCTCATTATTGTAAGTCACCTTGGTTCCTTTTCCAAGGAGAAAGGCGGGATAAAAATATTCAAAACAAACAAACAACACTGTAGGACTGTAAAGATTCTCAGTCATCCAGGTCAGATTATCTGGAAGTTGAGTCATGGCAACTGGACTTCTTTTCTTGAGAGACTGAAAGGTTTCACTGCTCATCCAAACAGCTTCGTCGGTTTGAGGAAAGCTAGTTGTGAGTCCTCCATTTTATAGTTCACTTTGACCTCATGTCACGATGATCTGAAACAGGCTCATAAAATGAACAATGGCCTGAATAGGCAACTAGCTTTCCTCAGACTGAGGAAGCTGTTTGGATGAGCAGCAAAACATTTCAATCTCTCAAGAAAAAGTCCAGTTGCCATGACTCAGCTTCCAGATAACTCTGTAGGACATCTGGAAGTTGAGTCATGGCTACTGGACTTCTTTTTGAGAGATAGACTCAACTTCCAGATAAACTCACCTGGATGACTGAGAATCTTCAAAGACACTCTGTAGGACCTGTGTCAAAATAGCAGCCCAGGAATTGCTCAATGTCTAGCACTGGTAAAAACTACAGGAGAATGCCTGGATGGAAGACTACTGGGAGCCCTCGAGAAACTGCCCTGACCTTTCTCATCATAGAAGAAAAATGTGTTGGAAAGCAGGTTTTTTCTTGAACTCGTAAGTGCAGGTATATTTGAAATGAGCAACAGCAGACCTGCCATTGGGTTCTGCATCCTTCACTGTTCTTCTCCAGCACACAAGCTCCTCCTACATTGACTCCCCACCCCCACCCCCAACACCAGATGGACCGCTGCATGATAAGCGGGGCAGGAACTGGAAACTTAGGATTTGATTTATTTCAGAGGTCTCCAAAAGGATCATAGCTCAAAGGAGAGGTGTGGCGGCTTTACGAGCTGTTCACAGAGCGCCTTCCCCTGACACTCGCTTGCGAGTAATGTGCTCTAAGTGGGCGGTCTCCGAGGTATCCAAGTCGATCTTGTACTTGGCAAGGACCTTCAAGATGGGACGAAGCTTCAGCCACCACTGCGACTTGGGGATGCGGTGCCTGTTGGGAAAAAGATGCCATCAGGACCTTCACGTCCTCCATTCTGGGACTTCACACCCCTTGCCATTGAGGCAGATGCGAGATACGGCTACAACCATCGGTTTTGAAATGCAGTGCCGCCGAACCAACAAGCTAGTTATTCTTCTGAAACTTGGACCGGTTACATTGGCAACATCCCTCTAAACTAGCAGTGCTCTCAGTTTTGGAGCAAGTAAAATATTTTGTGGTGCCAGACCTTTCTCTGCATTTTATATTTCTTCATCAGGACACAGAAACGAGGATAGGCCACTCTTGGGTAGCAACACTGGGCAGAATTTAGTGTTACTCATCAGAGTAGAAAAGAGGCATCAAAATAAAGTCATATCACCTGCCTGCGTGAGGTTAGATTTCACCAAAAGGGTGCTTAACTTGATAAGTCCTCTTAGCCTTTTAGCTCATCTGTGACCTTTTTAGGCCTTTTAATTTAGACTTAAGAAGAAGAAGCTGTGTTTCTTTTTATTCCATTCAAAACTTAAGATAAAAATGAGGCACCTTGAGAAACTAACTGCTCTGTTTTAATGTGAACTTTTGTGGACTTCTGAAGCAGAAGCGCAGTTGTCCACGAGAACTTCAATTGGGCTGCCATGCAGTTCAAAACTAGTTGAACGTACAGTCTACCGAATGTACAAAATTTGAAAACAAATACTGTATTACTGAAAGGAAAAAGCTAGCCTTCCCTAGTTTGTGTCAGTAAAATATGCAATGCCAGGTTCCACACCCACCCACTGGGCTTCTGTTCTTGTCCTGGGACCCTGCTGTTCTTGTATTTATAGGCAAAGGAATCCAGTGGGGGTGGGGGTGGGGGAAGAGACCTGCTATATATTATCACTTGGCACCAGCGACAAATCTTGTATTGTTTTCATCGTTCATTCCCTTGATCATCACAGGGAGTGTATTAACTATGCCAGCCTCAAGACTGCCCTTGGTTTTCCCACGTTCTTGGCAGGCAGATCCATAGCCCTCCTTCCTCTACTTGTGAAAGGCTTATCTTGTGTGTGTGACACTGGAGGTCCATCCTCACACGCTCCCTGGCTGTGCAGCTCACTGAAGTCGTTTGGGAACTCATATTTGCCTTTCCATCCAAGGCGGAGATATCCAAATACCCCTTGAATCAATCCATTGGGGCGCCCTTTCAAAGACTACAGGACTGCACGTACGGGTTGCCTTTCCCTCTGGAAGAACAGGCTGCCTGACATGCTTTATCACAGGCATGCCCGTGTTTCTAATCTGGGACATATTTTTCAGTCAAAACTTAAGCAAACAAATTGGGACGAGAAGCTTCTACTGAAAAAAGGATCCTGATTAGGCTTTCTAAATGACACGACAACGGGAGTGTGACCGGACGTGGCTACTCCAGCCTTCAGTTTAAGGCATGATTTACCGTCTGCCTGCAGCCACAAGGAGGAAACTTACTCGAAATCTGTCTGTTCCTTAAGTTCCGCGAGAGGCTGGAAGACGAGGGCCCTTCTGCGCATGCCCAGGAGGCAAGCTGAATCGGCAGTGTTGGCAAAGATACGACCTGAGAAAAGAAATAGGGCAAGTTCACTGGTTAAAGTTCTGAAGCATTGCTGGCAGGTGAGGTGGGGTGGGATTGTTTAGACAACACTGGGGGAGCCTTCGAGAAGAAGTTGAAATATGGAGAGGGGCAAAGGCGCTATACTCATTCACAATGATACTTGGGCTTGGGTCCAAAAATAACAAACAAAAGCCAACGAAGCCATTTTTCAGCATTGGCATCATGTGGTCCCTACAGCCAGCAAAAACCAACACTGTGGGCCAGCTACAGGTCCCAGTAAAGGTTCAAAGGTCGTCCTGGGTAGAGCACCTTCCAGTAATCCAGTCACGATGTGACCTAAAGGAATTTAAGGGTTGCTTCCTAGAAATGGTTTGAAATAAAATAAGAATGTTGAAAACAAATTAAATAAAAATATAGTGGATCTGTCTAGCTGGCCCCACCAACAAGTGGGACAAATGTTAAAGAAAAAGAAGAAGATAAATATAAAGAAAAATAAAACCCTAACTTGCACCCCCCTTTGAAAATGTTCCTGGATGGTGTAAGGGAGACCTCCCTCTCTCCTCCCCCTGCTTTGGAGGCTGCCTGCGATGGAACATTCCAGACAATCACCCACAATCCAGCAGAGGGAGAGAGAGAGAGCCACCACTGGCTCACTTGTGATCATGTGACCTGCTCCAGTTACTTGCATATCAAGACACTGCTTGTTGATCAAGGCAAAATTAAAAAGAAATGTTTGATTTTCTTGCAAAATGCTCTTAAAGTCAGACGTTACTGTACTTTTTTTCGGTTGTCGCTCTTATCCTTTTCTTAATGCTCAACTGTAATGGCACTTTTGCATCTTCATCTTTAGCCAAGGATGTTGGCAGATCTTGACCCTGCAACGCAAACAGCTGCAACAACACACCCACCTTGCTGCAGGGTTATGGCTTGGGACTCAGGACTTGGACTCCCCATGCGCCAACCAGTTGATAGGCTGGCGCCTGCGCAGAAGCAGTGGGCCAACTTCCCTTCCTGGATCCAGCCCCTGATTCAATGCATGCGCTGTCCTATCAGCTGGACAATGCTTGTATGGGTGGAGGCAGGAGCCAGCTCCTGGAAAGGAAGCCAGGCCTGCTGTCTTGGAAGAGGGCGCTGGCGGCAACGGCAAGTACATATGTTGTCCATAGAGATTTAATGCAACTCAGACAAACTGAGGACTCAGCTCCAAGTTGTGAGTTGAGTCTTGAATCCACTCCCTCACCCTCACCCCTGAAACACCTGAGTTAAGTCAGAATCAAGTCACTGGTGTGACTGAGAGCAAGTAGCAGATCACGAGCCCCCATCCTTGTCTTTTGCCTGGATCAGTAGTAGTATTAAGTCATCATTATCTTCTGCCCGCAGTATGGTGCCGTCTCCATATCTGAAAACATTTGAGTTATTTTATTATGTTTAAATTAATTGGAAGGTGGTTTTCACACACCCTTCCTATGAATCTAATCTAGCTCCCTATATCAAATGTCCCACCTTGAATAGATGGGGAGGTAAGGTGTACCATTGTCTGACACCTTTGCCAGCGGAAAACCATTCTGCTTTCTCCTCCTTCTATCCTAACAGTAGCCTCTTTATCCAGAACACAGGCTATGTGTCATGACAATCAAATTATTGTGACACACATCTTTCTTTTAGAGGCAACACTTTTCTACCGTCGGTGCAGCTCTAAAGGGCATTGCTTCTTTCCATCATTAATAAACACAACACAAGGCAGTCACTACTGGATTTCCATCCTTTTTAAGAATTCCACACCACCACCATCCCAGTGGGTTGTGCCTAACCCAGTTAGATACAAAGCCGGAGAGCATCTCCCATACCATGTCTGGTGCATTCTTTGATCTTGCCCGTTATCCATGCCACGGACTTTGCGCCCATTTTTGTCCCAAAGTTTCGGTCAAATGGAGTCGGTGTCCCGCCCTGTGGTAGAGAAAAGGAGCGTCAATTTGATCGTCCTTCCAGAATATAATAGCTGGGAGAATGTGGGTTCATGGATAGGGCGGTGCTTAGCATACTCCCCAAGGAGGATTAATTTACACAGAGGTTAAGATTCATTGCAAATTGGTGAAATGAGCAGAACCGACGAAGAAAATACACACCAAGGCGTCTTTACAAGGGCCCACTCGTATCCATGCATTAACGTCCTTGTCCCTAGGTGAAAATTAGTATCGAATACATGCTTCCAGGTTTTGCTCAAAATGAACAGATAACAAATTTCGTCCTGCACGGTAAACAATAAAAGTTAAGAGCAACGCCGAAAGTAACCACACACTGTTCAATCCATGATGTTAGTTCCAGGGTTTCAGGGAGCAGGCGTCTATGAACGAACTGGCTGCTTTTGTTGGAAGAAAGGATTTTTTTTGGGGGGGGGGCAGGATTTTTTTCATGATTTCCTTCTGCCTCTAGCTGTTCCCTGTTTCTCCTGAAAATTTGCTTTGGAAATGTTATGTGAGGTGGAGCTGGGAGCTGAAGCGGAAAATATTGGGGATGAGAATGAGATGAAATCTGAAACTTTTTTTTTTATCCTGGTTCCTTGCCATGAACTATAGTTTACTAGGCAAACCCCATTTCCAAGTTAGGGCGTCCCAAGGAGAGGGAAACAAAAGGTTCCAATCTCCTCCTGTGGCATACATACAAAAAAGAAGAGAAAATGGAAATAGAGTCTGTTTAACTAGCAGAAAAGCATGGTTACACTTCTGCGGGATCAGAGTTTCCAGGTACTCCGAGAAACTCAAGCAGGTGCTCATCTTGAAATGGGACCTAAGAGTCTTAGACCCACTGGAAGCCAATAGATGGGGCCAGACCCCCTGTAGCCTTTCTAGCTGGCCTGCGGTCTTGGATCACGTGCCCCTTCCTTCCCACCTGACTCCTAACATGATTCAGACCACTTGGGCACCATCACCCTAAGCGAGGCTCTCGTGACCCAAGACGTACCTGCTGCATATGTCCCAAAACGTTCTTTCTGGCGTCAAAGATGCCTTTTCCTTCCTCAGAATACAGGTTGAATATAAACTCTGTGGTGTAGTTCTCGTTGCATTTTTCATTCCTGAGGTTGGGATGGGGGTGGGGGAAGAGAAAAGAAATTCATGTCGTATAAGAAAGGAGGTGGGTTTTTATTGGGGGCAAGAGGACAAAGCAATAAACAGTTGGGTTGCTGCAACAGAAGGTTAAGAAAAGGCCTTTTCAGAGGCTGGTTGAGAACTCCCGAGTTACGGTCTAACCAACTAGCTGTATCTGAAACCCCTTCGTCTCACTGCCTGCCAGGCCTCTGAGAGCTTTGTCTGACTTAAACCTTTCCTTTCTTCTGTGGCCTGCTGCTTGTGTTTGTTGGTACAGCCCTTCATGTCACTTCTAACTTACAGTGGCCCTAGTACAGTTTTCAAAATATGTGGGAAGTTTAATAATAATAATAATAATAATAATAATAATAATAATAATAATAATAATAATAATAATAATAATAATAATAATAATAATAATAATAAT
>JAHTLZ010003468.1:11911975-11982150 GCA_023846285.1 Phrynocephalus versicolor | reverse complement strand
GGTGTGCAAGAATTTTGCCTTAGCGCATCCATTTTGAATTATGGATGTGAAAAGGCTCCATTTATCCACTTAGCCAAACTCAGGCGGTGTGAAGGTCCAAACCCATTTCTCATCACTAGAAGTGCACAGAGACAGGCACAGATGTGAAGATACTAGATTGTATCTGACTGTGAAGGCTCCTTTTCCTGCTGAATTAAAATGAGAGGCCCATGGAGTCCCTAAGACACTGGAGTTTGATGGGCCTCCAGAGGCGGCAGTGAGGCCTCCTGCTGCTCAGCGCTGCCACTGCTAGGCCTCCGGCAGCGGCAGCAGGGCGGTTTACCGCCACCTGGCGTGCCCGGGGCTCCGGAGGTGGCGGTGAGGCCTCCTGCTGCCCGGTGCAGCTGCTGATGGGCCTCCGGAGGGCAGGCGATTCCACTGTAAATGTTGGGTTCTAAATGGCTACGGTAGGACCCCTGTATCCACTGATTCATTAACCTCTGATTCAATTATCCATGGCTGGCAGAGGAAAAAATTAAATAAATAATTCAGCAGCTGCAAAGCAAGCTACTGTCACAATCAGCAGCCGCAAAGCAAGCTACTGTCACAAAACAGAAGTTTTGGGTTCTTTGAGGGTGTTTTCTCTTATCCTACAGTATTTCCAATGGCATGAAGCTACTACGATTTTCACCCAAGGCAAACTCCAGATAGAAATGTCCACTTTATGCGGAAGCTGGTTGATTGGCTGATCAAAACAGGGCATCATGCAACAACAACAGCTGGTCCTCCCTTCTTTGCCCATGACCTTGTTTGTTTTCCAGGCACGTAAGATTTGGAATGAGTATTGCAATATTTGCCTGGACCTCGGTCAGCGAGGGCTGTAGGTAAAAGATAAAAGCTCCCCCGGCACATGCGTGCTAGTCGTGTCCAACTCTAGGGGGAGTGCTCATCTCCGTACTCAAGCCGAAGAGTCAGTGTTGTGCAAGTCCATGGCCACGTGGCCGGCATGGCTGCAAGGAAACACTGTTTTTACCTTTCCGCTTTTTACAGTGGTACCTATTTATCTACTTGCATTTACATGCTTTTGAACTGTTGGGTTGGCAGGAGCTGGGGGTTATCAGCTGGAACTCACTCTGCTGCGTGGTACCCAGGATTTGAATAGCTGAGCTGCTGACTTTGTAGCCGACAGTTTTCAGGGCCCTAGCCCACCACACCCCATTTAGCAAGGGCTATATGGAGGGCTATATATGCTTTCTACTTTCTCAGACCATGGGGTCCCCTAGTGCAGTATTGCCCATGGCAGGTGTATGGGACATGTTGGAGAACAACGTCCATCCTTCTTCTGGATGGGTGAGAGGACACAGGACTGATGGGAGCCACGGTGGGCCACCAAGGACCATTCGACAAAAGCCCTCTGGGGTTTTCCAGCCCTAGTCAGAAATGCTGAGGATTGAACCCAGGGCTTTCTACCCACAACAAATCGGGCGTGCTGCTACCACCAAAGTGCAGCCCTTTCCTGTCCTTGGAGGGAGTCACAGGAGCTGATCTCTTCGGAGGCCAATGGCTGTAGGCAAGGGCCAGGGCCTGGCGGAAAGAGTTCACCTCTAAGTCACGGATGGTGAAGGGATCTTCATAAATGTAGGCGGCATCTGCGCCAGCCGCCAAGCCGGCCATGGTTGCCAGGTAGCCACAGTAGCCTCCCATGGTCTCAATGATGAAGACTCGTCTCTTGGTGCCTGCTGCAGACTGCTTGATGCGGTCACAGGTCTGGGGAAGAAACAATTCGACAATGCGCACATACAGACATCAGTTTTCGGCGAAGTAATATTGAAAATCTCTGTTACTTCTGCAGGACTGTGAAGGTGCAAAAGCACAGCTTCAGACAGCAACCAAGCCTTGCCCTGCCGGGGAGATAATTCTTTCCCCCCCTTATTGAAATGTGCTAATTTGGAACTGCGAAGCAACAGGTGGCCTTACGGTCGTAATAGTGTTGAGGGCTGTGTCGGCGCCGATGCTGAAGTCAGAGCCAGGGACGTTGTTGGAGACAGTGGCAGGGATCACACAGATCGGAATACAGAGCTCTTCAAATTTGGCTCGGCCCTCGACCAGCTCCAGGCTGCCGGTGAAAGCCTAAGGAAATGAGAAAGAGTACAGTTGCTCTCAGTTCTGTAGCTGTGATGCATGAGAAGCGCCTCGACGAGCAAGATCTACATGAGTTCAGCTCTTAAAACCCAAGAGAAACTTTAAAGCAGCAGCTGTGCGGAGCTTTGCAACTATAAGACCCCAGTATCCGTGGGATCCACAGTTTCCATGGTTTCACTTATCCATGGTCTGAAAATATTAAATACTGTATGTCCAAAGAGGAAACTAGAAAAATACTTAGTATTTGCATGATGGAGTACCAGAATTGGCCACTAAAGGGAGCCATACCACGTAGCTTTAAACAAAAACATTGCATAGTGTGTGGTTATTTAAGAAGACTTAGTGTGGTCTCTAGCTCTCTCTAGTGGCCAGTTCGGGTAATAAATGGATAAAGTACTTTTTTCTGGATGTTTTTCTTTTATCACACCATGGGTATTTGTACACGACCCCTAAACTCCGCGGCAAATGGCTCCCAGCTCCGGAGCTTAAAATTGTTTCCCCACCAGCTCCGGAGTTTACAGATAATTAAGTGCGACCACGCCCACCTAAGCGCATCCCAGCGCACTTTTCTGGTACCTGTTCTCCGGAGGTGAAAATTCCTGATGCGGATATAACGTAGTGACTGCCGGGTTCTCCTTGCTTCTGTTTGTTCTCCCCCCCCCCCTTTAAGAGATCTGAATGCAGTGCCGGGACGGCAGAACAGAGGTGAGCAGCATTCTTTTCTTCCTTTTTTTCTCCCTCCCCTCACGCAGCCAGCAGCCAGGAGTGCGGAGGGGGTGGGAACGCAGGAACAGCGACAAACCCCTAAGATCTCTGGTCCGAATTTAAGTGGCCAGCGGATCTTAGGGGTCGTGTGAAAAGGCTCTATGTCTAGAAGTCAGTGTTGTCTGGAGTTTTCAGCACTTGAGGGAGGCCTTGGAATCCATCCCTCACAGTTACAGGCTTCCTGCTGTATAATGTAGGACTTCCTGTATCTGCTGAGGATTGGTTCTGGAAGCTCTCATGGATACTGAAATCTGTGGATAATAGCAAATGCTAAATATCTAGTATAGAAAATGGGAGGGGACCCAGACTTTTTTTAAACATGCATTAGCAGAACTGGTAACTAGAGGGGTAACATGTGATGTATAATATTTTCAGACTGTGGGCAAGTGGAAACACGGATACCAATACGGTTGTCCTGCCTGTGATTTTCCCTCTGCTCTGTACATTCCCAATGATCATTTTCCCCAGAGGACAGGCTATAAAGCAAAGTGGTCTGCTTATATACCACCCCATACTACTACAAGTAGTCTCTGGACGGTTTACAATTTTTTAATTACAGTGTGCAGGCTACACATTGCCCCCCCAGCAAGCTGGGTACTCATTTACCGACCTCAGAAGGATGGAAGGCTGAGTGAACCTTGAGCCTGCTACCTGGGATTGAACCCCAGGTCGTGAGCACAGTTTTACCTGCAGTACAGGCATTTAACCACTGCGCCACGAGGCTATCACCTCATGTCCATCAGAAACCTCCCTTACCAAGACCAAACACTGCTTCCTTGGCTGAATTAGCTGAGGGAGGGCATTTCGGTTCAGACAACCTGCCACTGGGCTTCGGAAATGAGTTCCGTGGCATGGGAAAGCCGGCACACCTGGTCCACCAGTTTTTTTATTCCTACTGTTAAAAGTGCAGGTTATCTCCATCCTCTTTCTCTCTTTGATATTTAACAAACGCAGGCTGGGCCAAAAACAAACAAAAATAAAACCCTACCTCAAAGCCACCAATGATGACCAGGCCGTGGATGTTAAAATTGGCAATAGTATGGCTAATCTCCTCAAAGTATTTCTTGGGCAGAGTCCTGTGAGGGAAACAAGAAGCACCTGAGTGAGAATATCCGCATCTCCTCCTTAAGATGACACCTCGTAAAAAGCCAAGGCACTCTCCACCCCCATCCCCCGCCCCCTGGGATGTTTGGAAAAAGGAAAAGGAAACTCAAGCCATGTTTTTGGGGCCAAGGAGCTGTTCTGATGTGTTTTGTTCCCAAATATGATGGAAGCTTTGAATCGTTCCACAAACAGTCACCCAAGGCTGCAACCTTAGAGGAAGTGGCCTGGTGTACCTGTGCATGATTTACTACTACTCCCAACTCAGCCTCTGCCAAGCAAAAAAGAATTCTGTGCTTCAACACAGCAGGGAGGAGAACATTCTGCCATTTCCTATGCCAAGATGAGGAGAAACAACCTTTGAAGAAGGGTGCCTGATAATTCCATAAGAGTTACCATTCTGGCCTCAATTTCTTGCAACTAGGAAGCATATACAGATCAGTGGAAAAACAGCTCCTTACCTCCTGTGATGGGAAGAACTCTTACTACTACTAAACACTGCAAAAATCAGCCTTTTTTAGGCACAGGAGTGAAAGGCATGTGTTCATTCCCATGCCAGGAGAGAAAAAACAACAGTGCCTCTAAAAGTTTTGATTGACTGGTTTAAAACAAAACAAAAATGGCTGTGTGTGTGTGTGTAATACACCTGCAAAGATACACACATCATTGCAAAGTAATACCTTTTGGTTCCAAGACTTGATCCACCTCTCCCAGTCCAGCCACCAACACCGGACCACCCAATTTCTTCCACCTGCGCAGAGAGAGAGGGAAAGGGGTGGGAAGGAACGAAGGTTCTTTATAACTCCGTTTTCCAACGAAGAAGCAAAGCCAACGGGGTCCTAGGACCTCTCAAATGTGAGCAGATTTATTGGTCCGAATCCTGTCGAGTCAATTAATGTTTGCACAAGGGTGGTGATGCCACTGGCAAAGGAAGACTGACAGTCATGAATGAGTTCCTGCTTTGCGACCAGGGATCACCCAGCTCTCTGTACGAGACTTTTGGCATGTGAGCCCAAGGATGGAAGCAGCAACTCTTTAGTTGCCAGGATTCATCTCCTGCCAGTGACATCATCAGCTTTATGAAGGCATAATTGTAGCTGACAGGATTCTGGCCATTGTGGCCTATAATCCAGGGGTGGGAGATCGGTCTGGGACAGCAGGCTGTCGAACCACCCTTCTTATGGGCCACGTGAGGTCAGAAATATAGCCACATCTCCTGTGCTAGGGGCATGGCCACCCCTTAACGTCACACACCCCTCTTCTCATGATAGAGAAGGTGACAGGAGAGCAACACCCAGAGGCTCCCAGATGGCACTTCAACAGCTGGCTGAGTACAAGTCCATCTCCCCCTACCCGAGTCCTCACATCCAAACTCAAGAGGGTGCCTGAAGCACACACTTGGGGGTGTCCTCCATTCCTCCCTCACCTTCCTCACGAAGCAAAGATGACGGAGAAACAACGTCAACCACAGAGTTACCCATCGCCTCCCAGGCTTCCTGGCAAAAGGATGACGATTCGGGATGGAGGGAGGTGGGGATGATGGAAGGGGGATGTCAAAGTGGTCATAGATTTCGTCGGCGGGAGGTCTTCCCCTCCTGTCCCCAACATCATCCTTCATGGATGACACCACTCACCTCATCGCTCACTTTTCAGAGTTTCAGAAACACACACACACACACACACAAGGAGCATGGATTGGCAAGAAAAGTGGGCTGCTGAAGGCAGACCCTCCCTCGGGGCGGCCATGCCACACCCACGTCCTGCCAGACACGAGTCCTCCAGCTGGGAAGAGAAGAAGGCGCCTCCTCTGAAAAGAGGGCAAGCCACGCAGTCACCTTTCCTTCGGCAAGGCCTTCAAACCCATCGTGAACAGCCAGCATCTTGTGGCCGTGGATCAGCCCAATTCTGACGGTCGACCTCACCGCTGCATTCATGCCCGCTGCCGGGGCCCCCACGTTCATCACGGCCAAATTGTAGCCACTCTGCGGAACAGAAAGGGATACGGAACAAAATGTCGCTGAAGGTTTCAGAGAGACGGCACTCCCATTCTCTTTCTCTGGATCCCTCTGCAGGAGCTAATCTGAGCCGGCCCAACACTCAGACAGGATGAAGCAGCCACCTTTGGTGACAGATCATGAGAGGACAGGAAATTATTAGATATCAGTTATTATTTTAGTTGGACTCCCAGTGAATCAAGTTGGGTTGACTTTTGCTGCTTGGCCTCAGGCAAGTGAACTGAGGGCCAGCCTCCTTCCCTTGGTAGCAGCAGGGAGAACACTTTTCCGGGCTTGGGTGGAGCTGCAGAAAATGCCTTCAGGCCAGGCCTGACAATGTCTTCCTCTTGTCCCGAGGACGGTGTACTCTGACTGGCAGAAGTTCTGTCCAGGAGGCATATTCAAGGTGCTGACCTTGGCCTACAAAGCACTGTACAGGCCTGGGTCCAAGCTACCTCAAAGATTGAGTCTCACAGTATGAACTGGCTCAGGCACTTAGGTCATCAGGAGAGCCTTTCTCTCCATCCCTCCACCCTCACAGATATGTCTCGTGGGAACCCATGAAAGGGCTTTCTCAGCTGCTGAGCCCAGACTCTGGAACTCCCTCCCATTAGAGGCCAGGGCTGCCACATCTCTGTTGTCTTTCTGGAAACAGGCAAAGACCTTCCTCTTCAGGCAAGCTTTCCCTGAATGATGGACTACCTATTATGTATCTTTTATATGAATCTATAGGATCACATAGACTTTGTGTTTATGACTACTTATAACCATGTTGCTTTAATGTAATGTTTGTCTATTGATGATGTAAGATGTCCCTCAATTCCTTGTTCTCAAATACTTGAACATGTCTTAATTGTACTGGACTCTATATTATCCCTCATTACTGTAAGCTGCCTTGGGTCCTTTTCCAAGGAGAAAGGCGGGGTAAAAATACTCTTAAATAAATAAAATAAAATAAATATATGCACATCAGGTGCTCTCTCTCTCTCTCTCAATCCCTGAGCTGTGTTCCCTCCTTGTCACACATTCCTCATCAATACCTCCTCTTACCTTTGCAGTAGGAGGGCGTATGTGGGCCAAGATCTTGTATACATTCCAGTTATTCTGGAAACTCCTGCAAGGGGGAAATGGACAAGGTTTAGCATTCATTCATTCATTCATTCATTCATTCATTCATTCATTCATTCATTCAGGCATTCATTCAGGCATTCATTCAGGCATTCAGGCATTCCTCTCATTCAAATCTCATTCCAGCCATGAACTCCGATAGGGCATTAGAAATATCATCTTCTGTCAAGCCCGGTTTTTGTCTCCTCTATCAGTATAACACCAACCTGCCTTACAAGGTTGTACTTAGAATAGTGGAAAGTACTATGAAATGCCCATTATCATTAATTATTATCAATCAACATTATTTATTTATTCTTTTCACAGAGCAGTTTCATCTAATGTTAGCCACGGGCTTCTTTTTTAGGATTAGCCCTCCCACGGTGACTTCTCTTTAATTGTGTGACTCTGGCCTGTTTCTGCGCTGGTTGCTTTCCTGTCGTGTACAAGATACCCTCTCCTGGCATGCTGTGACTCACAGTATGAAATAATAGCAACGTGAAATAGACAGGCAGCCTCTAGAGACAAATCACAGACAGTACTGTTGTAAATGAAACACCCTCTTCGAGAGCTAAGACAAATTTTAAAAAACTAGGACAATTTTTTTTAAAAAAAGGCCTTTGCTCTTATAAAAAAAAAATCAGGCACTTTCGTGACTGCCAGGTGAAACTCAGCAAAGTTCATCCCTAATCAGGGTGGCAATACTGATTAGTCTTTTTTTTAGATAAATAAATAAATTTAAATATATTTGCCTATTACCCAAACCTCAGCAATTGCATTATTTTGAATACTGAAGAATAAGGATAACCTACCACTTCATAAAGAGAAGTCTTCTAACGGATCTATTTTTAATATTGTTTCTCTCTTTTCAGCAAGCACACACAGAGGGAAATAATATAGCAGGTTTAAAACGTACAAGCATTCTCTTTGGTCTCAGCCTCAATAACTAAAATCTATACTGTCTCTCCCCTCACCTTCCCCTCAGCTTCAGAGCTTCATCGAACCTTCCTTCATTCATGGCCGTTGTGACGTCTTTTGTCTGTTGAAAGATGTGGGAAAGGTTACAGGAAGGATCTGATCTCAGCTTCTGGGGGATAAAAATCACTCACAAAAATAATGTGAAGGAAAAAGAAGGGGTGTTGTGTAAATTGTGCAGCCAGGGGTGAGACTATATTTTGGCTTGGCTGATATAAATCCCAGTTTCCCTCTAAGTTTACCATTAGGACAACTTTAAGAGGTATCTGTGTTTGTGCAAGAATTCCAGGCAAAAATCAAATCAAAACAAAATAAAAGACAAAAACATGTGGCACCTTAAAGACTATTATATTTTAATGTAAGCTTTCGTGGACACGTCCACTTTTGCAAGCATAAGGAAACCGTTAAGGTTTACTCATTAATTCTTTTAAAAATCTTTGCAGCTTCTAGTCCTCACTGCACCATCTCTCCATGGCTTCCCCTTCTGTCACTTCATTTCTATTTTTAAAAAGTCCACATGGCTGTAAAATATAGAATAAGAAGATAAGATAAAATGACGTGACCAGGCCATTTGCTGAAGTGCCCCATCCCTGCACACACACCCCCGGGTCTCCTGACATAATTAGCTCTTTGACATTTAGGACCGTCCACAAACAGATCCAAAAGGGAGGGTTGTAGAGACTTATGTTTCCCTTGCTAAGGAGAGCCACCTTAGCATGACTTCATGTCTGCCCGACCCTTTCTTCAGCCAAATTTCCTTTGGGGACCTCTGACTGAGGAAGTCAAGGAAGAAATAGAATGCAGATTATTTCTGCTTGATACCATTTTAATGACCATGCTTCCTCTTAATAATGACAAGAACTATAGTTTCCTGAGAATGATAACTTCCAGGGTTGCCTATGGAGAGGAGGAGACGGCTATAATGTGTCAGCCTATGTCCTACACCAGCGGCAGACCTCCTAAGACTGTTTTTGCAAAACCTAATCCACTCTTGTCACCCTCTTTTTATCCCCCAGCCCAAAATGTGAATTATCACTTGTAGACACTTCTAGGAGAGGCGATTTCCCTTTCAAATAATAGGTTGCAGCCTCCACACACACTGTTCAACACACAGAGAGGCCTGTTTTATAAACCAGATGTGGCCACAGTGGATACCGTTTGGAGGCGTGTGCTTTGTCAGGGGCCTGCAAAAAACGAGAGCAAAGGGTTCCCAACCTAGGCTCCACAGATGTGCTTGGACTACAACTCCCAGAAATCCTGGCCTGCCCAGCTAGTGGAGAAGGCTTCTGGGGTTTTTAGTCCACAGACATCTGGTTTGGGAACCGCTGACTGAAGAGGGTCCTGGGGGCAGATGCATGGCCCCAGGCCCACAAAGAGGCTTCTATAAGTAATGTAGACACCAAGGAGGCAAAGCTATCTCCCTGCGGGTCACGCTGGGCCAGCCTGACTGAGGCAGCTGATTTTAGGCCTCATTAAGAGGCCACAATGGATATTTCGCTCGCCATGGCTGCATTTGCCCATCTTCTCTTTCTTTTTTTTATGACTGGGAAGAGGGAGAGGGGATGACAGACCAACTCTTTTCATTCAGTCGTGAGTTCAAGAGGTAGTAGGAGAGGCGGGTCTGAAAAATACTCACCACTTGAACGCACTCCATGAGAGGAAGACGGACAGCTTGATTGCCAGAAAGACTGACAACACAGGCTGGAGTATCTGGAGTTCCCTCCAGCAAGGCCATGACTGCTTCCACACCCATCCTGCTTCCCTGCAGGATAAGGAGAGGGGGGGGGAAACACACATTTAATTTAATTTAATTTAATTTAATTGGCTTTTATGCCACCCATCAAGCAAACAGCTACTCTGGGTGGTGTACAGGCAGGTCAATACAACAAAACAGACCAAACAATATAAAAAAAATTACCCACATAATACATGCCATAACATCACAATTTAAGTAACATAAATCAGCCAATCAAATCATATCGCATCACAGGTTGCTAACAATCAGGGAAGAGGCAGGAAATTAACACAGAGAAAAAAAATATAAGCATGTAAACCAGTGTCAAGAAGATATTATAGACTGGGAGATGCTTGTTGGAATAGCCAAGTTTTTAATGGGTGCTTAAAGACTCCTAGGGAGGGGGGCAGGCTAATCTCTACTTGGGGGGGGCAGTCGATTCCACAGGGAGGGGGCAACCACTGAGAAGGCTCAGTTCCTTGTTGTGGCTTTCCGGACCTCTTTTAGAGCTTTTTCACACAACCCCTAAACTCCGCGGCAAATTGCTCCCAGCTCCGGAGCTTAAAATTGTTTCCCCACCAGCTCCGGAGTTTACAGAAAATTAAGTGCGGCCATGCCCACCTAAGCATGTCCCAGCGTACTTTTCAAGTACCTCCTCTCCAGGGCTGAAGAATTCCTGATGCGGATGTAACTTAAGAGTGCCGGGCTCCCCTCGCTTCTGTTTGTTGTTTTTTGGCCCCCCGCCCCTTTAAGAACTACTTAAGAGAATGGAATGCTGCCGGGGCAAGAGCAAGACGGTAGAATGGAGGTGAGCCACGTTCTTTTCTTCCTTTTTTTTCTCCCTCCCCTCATGCAGCCAGCAGCCAGGAATGCGGAGGGGGTGGGAACACAGGAACAGCAACAAGCCCCCAAGATCTCTGGTCTGAATTTAAGTGGCCAGCGGATCTTAGGGGTCGTGTGAAAAGGCTATTAGATGTTTCTGGGCCTCACCTTTAGATGTTTCACTTGGGAAGAACGAGAGACACAGCAGTTCTGTGTGGGAGAAGCCACTCTTCCAAGTACGGAGGTCCTTGAGGGCCTTGTATGTTAACATTAAAACCTTGACGTTTTTGTTATTTGAATATTAGAGACAGGAGTGGGAAGAGGGAATGTTTTAAAATTTTATTCAAGGTGGCCTCACAATTCTTTGTTGAGACTGTGGCACTCCTTGCTTCTGACGATCTATCTGCATCATACTTCTCGCTTTGCGCAGCTTGTTCCTCAAGCAGGAAATTTACCTTTTAAGTGGAGGAGTTTTTGATGTAATCATACCTTGTCCTCAAGCATCTGATGGGTTTCTGAGCTGTCCCCCTTCCATCACTTTTTATCATATTATATTTTCAAACTTTACAAATTTTACTGTTGCTTCTTATTTGTTCATACTATTCTATGGCCACAGTACAAGAAGGCATGTGTTTCTTTAAATAAAGATACATTATTTTGTGGCCCAAGACTTCCAAGGCTATGAAAAAGGAAAGTCCTGATTATTAACCCTGCAGTCACACAAGCAATGTCTGCTAGGGATTTTTTCCAGGTTTAGGTGTTTAGACACATCCCAAAAGCAGGTGCAAGGTGTTTTTGTGAGCTGGGGCTGTTTACAGTGAAAGTATTTGAATATATAAAAAATGTAATGAGTTATTTAAAAAAAATGATACAGTAGTGGCCAAAATCATGATGCTTAATGTAGTAGACCACACTTGAGTATGCCTGTGGGGACTTGCGAAGTCAATGCCTCTATATATTCAATTCATTCAAATGGGCCTTTAACTGTGGCTGATTGTAACACAGTACATCTCAGATGCATTAGGCCCATCTGAATTAATGAAACTCATATGGAGGAGCTGACTCACCAAATCCCCATTGATTCAGTTTGCCTACTCTAGTGTGACTTACTGCACAAAGCAACAGGATTTTGGCTGATGTCTCTGAGTGTCTTGCAGAGTACTAAAAGCACAGCAAACTGTGCCCAAATCCCTGAAACTAGCAAGGAAAGCTTCCCCCTCAGATGCCACACCTGCCCCTCAGAACTGAACCATACAATCTTAAATAGACCTTATTGCTGCTCCCAGGCTTTGGAATTCCCTCCCCCCGGAGGCCTGCCTGGCCCTGTCCTTGCTGTCCTTCCAAAAGTAAGCAAAGACCTCTCTCTTCAGGCAAACTTTCCGTCAGTGACTGACTAGAGATAAAGAGATTTTTAGATGGACTGTTTATGTACTACTGCTTGGACTGAAATTGTATTACTACTCGTGTTATTCCACTTTTAGTTTTCCACCTCTCGGAGTGGTGCTTTGGTTCCCTTTTATTCATTTACTTATTGTTGTTAGCTTTAGTATTGCTTCTTAATGATGCAAGAGGCCTCGTCATGATCTTTGTTCTTAGCTTGACATTTTTGTCTTCAACGTTCTTCATAAATATTCTATACTCATTGTCCTCAAATGTTCTTTATTGTCCTTCCATGTTGTAAGCCACTTTGGGTCCTTTTCAATGAGAAAGGCAGGGCAAAAATCAATAAGTAAGTAAATGACACCAAGATAGAGGCTGTAGGCTGAAACTCAGTTGGTTTGGTTGGTAGAGGTAGTCTCCTTAGGACTTTTTTTTTTAAAAAGCACGTTCACCATCCTGATAGAACTACAAAGCTGAAAGGGAACCTATGGATCACAGGGTCCAGCCCCTGTCAAAGAGGCACGGTGGGGAATCGAACTCCCAACCACTGGCTCTGCAGCCAGATATCTAAACCATGGAATTACTCAGCAGGATCCCACCACCACCCGGTTTTCTTTGCCTTGTTTCACCTTGAATACATCATTTCTGAGTATCCTTTTTTGGCTCACATAAGACCACTTATTAAGAGCACTGGCAGACTCCTTTTTTGGAGTACATCCCACTGTGTCAAAATCACACTGTTATCATCCATCAGCCCTGCTATGAAGTGTGACTTATTTTCTTTTGTATACAATTTAAGCAGGATCGACTCCACGAGTGCTCGTGCCAGGGCAACCCTGTTTGGTGCCATGGGGTCCCTTTGCTAGTCTCAAGGAATACAGTGGACCCTCGTATAACAAACAGCTTGTATAACATAAAATTTGTACAACATAAAAAATTCCAGAGATAGGGGAAATTTGCTATGGGGAAAATCCGTACAACATAAAAATGGCATCACTCCCTTTTCAATGCATTCCTATGGGGAATTTGTATAAAGGAAAATTTGCTTAACATAATTTCATTTGGAACGAATTAATTCCTTTATACAAGGTAGCACTGTATAACAGTTCTACATCATTCACCAGGAAATGTGTCCCCCAGAGGTTAGCAAGCTAGCATTACTATAGACAGCAGGTCAGAACCTTGAGAAGGATGTCTGTTGATCGTCCCCTTGGCATTTCCAAGACATTACAGAGTCAGTCTCACTCAAGGGGCAGGCGGGCAGGCAGGTGGAGGAACATACATGCAGATTTACTGCATGTTTTAAGAGTCTTCTGTGTGGTTTTGTTTTGGAGAAACTTCCTGCTGTTAGGAAACCAGCAGGCAGAAAGGCAAGTACGTTGGACTCCCTCTTGATGCACATGAGCAATACCACGTGGGACCCACCTCTCCAGTTACCGCCTGATCCATAACCCTATTTGTATACTCATTATACAACAACTGTCATGCACTCATTGAGCCCTTTTACACAACCCCTAAGATCCGCTGTAGCTTAAATTCTGCTCCAATATCCGCGGCAACAGAAAACCTATTTCAAGGATTGTAATGGTCTCTTACAAGAATACGGTCAAAGGCAGAGGGGGTCCCACCACGTTGCACGTGCCCCAGGATGGTGACTCTTGTGTCATAGCCCAGGCGCTTCACTACCAGCTGCAAAGAGAAGAACAGGACAAAAAATGGCATTTTTTATTTAGGCGGACCATGACTGACTGATAAAGAAGGGCTTTTTGTAGGTGACATATTTCTTCCTATTGTCTTTCTAGATTATTTTAAAACTTTGTTTACTTAGTGCTTGAGTTAATGCAGTCATCTGTTTGACAGTGTTTTAATACTGCAATGTGTTGTGGGTTTGTTTTTTTTTGTTTTTTGGCTGCATGGTTTTGTTTTGTTTTAATTTATGGAATAAACCACTTTCGCTTCTGCAAAGGAAAAAGGCACAACTTCAATTCAACTTCCATATTGCCCCATTAATGCAAATGTTCTCTATATTTTTTATAAGTTAAATATGTGTTAATTGAATAAAATAAATAGAAATACAACTAGTGTGCACTCAGTAGAAGGCGAAGTTTGGAAAGCCAGTGTAAAAGTAAAGCAAAGCAAAGTGTTCTGCTTATATATTGTTACATAGTGCTTAACGCACTCTCTGGGCAGTTTACAATTTAATTATGCAGGCTACAAACCGTCCCCTCCCCAGAAAGCTGGGTACTCATTTTACTGGCCTCGGAAGGCTGAGTGAACCTTGAACCGGCTACCTGGGACTGAACCCCAAGTCATGAGTGCAGTAATAGCTGCAGTACAGCAGCTTAATCATTGCACCACAAGTAGTCCCTCTCCAGCCAGGGTACCACCAAGCAGTGGCAAAGGGATTTCGAGCAAAAGCCCACTCAGTACCACCAATGGAGGCAGGTGCTGCTGCCCTGCAGATGCTCTTACAATCACAGAACACAAATGTTACTATTACAGAAGACAAAGTTGGTGGAAGTTCAAGGAGACATGGGTGAGAGGAATGGGGCTGTATCTAGGGCTGACCAATACCAACACTGCCAGAGGAAAGAGAGATTCCTGTAATGGTTAAGAGGTTCCTATCATCTGGTGTGAAGCACAACCAGGTTTCAAGGCCTCGAGGGTTGCTACTGGGGTGGTCACTTCAGTCTCTGCCTTTACTAGGACCTGTTTTCTGGAAGAACTGCTTGAGTCCACTGTATAATAAGGATGTCTGTTGATCGTCCCCTTGGCATTTCCAAGACATTACAGAGTCAGTCTCACTCAAGGGGCAGGCAGGCGGGCAGGCAGGTGGAGGAACATACATGCAGATTTACTGCATGTTTTAAGAGTCTTCTGTTTCGTTTCGTTTTGGAGAAACTTCCTGCTGTTAGGAAACCAGCAGGCAGAAAGGCAAGTAAGTTGGACTCCCTCTTGATGCACATGAGCAATACCACGTGGGACCCACCTCTCCAGTTACCGCCTGATCCATAACCCTATTTGTATACTCATTATACAACTGTCATGCACTCATTGAGCCCTTTTACACAACCCCTAAGATCCGCTGTAGCTTAAATTCAGATCCCCCCAGCCAGATATCATGTGGGTTTTGTTCTGCTTCCTGTGTTCCCACCCTTCCGCACTCTGTTGCTTCTGTCTGCAGTGGGGGAGGGACAAAAAAGGGAGAGAAAAAATGCAGGCTCACCACCGCTCACCTCTGTCTGCCGTGGGAGCAGCCCCGTAGGGATTCCTGTCTGTTAAAGGGGCGGTGGGGACAACAAAAACAAACAGAAGGCGAGGAGAGCCTGCATCCACAGCTTTACAATCCGCAGTGGAAATTTTTTCTCTCCGGAGACCAGGTACTTGTAAAGTGCGCCAGGGTGCGCTTAAGTGGGCGTGGGCGTACTTTATTTTTTTTAAAAGTCTGCTGCTGGTGGGAAAACAATTTTATGCTCCGGATCTGCAAGTGTTTTGCAGAGGATTTTAGGGGTCGTGTAAAAGGGCTCATTGTCTCCAGTTTTGTATACTGTCCTTCAATGCTACAAGCCGCCTTGGGTCCTTTCTGAGGAGAAAGGCGGTGTAGAAATCTGTTAAATAAATAAAATAAACATCCTCCTTGTGGACTGTAACCCTTGCCCCTTTAATGGCAGAGAATATTCAATAGGACACTTTGCCTCCCAATCAAGTCCCTCCCCTGAGCTTCTGGGTCAAACAGAAATACAGCTACAGATGCCGTTTCGTCACGTACATTTTTAATGTCCTCCGAGGTGATGGGCTTGCCGTGCTTGTCTATGGCCCCTTCAGCCACAATGATGATGTTCAACCTGGAACCCCGAGTTCTTGTCTAGGAGAAAAAAGGGAAAAGAGAGAAAATGCATTTCGAACTGGCCTCCAGAACGAGTCATGGGACAGAATCCGTCTTGGTAGCCCAGTGGGATGACCTCAACCGAGAGGAAAAAGCTGTGTTTCCCAGAGATCCACCAAAACCACCCTGCAGAACCAGACTGCAGAATTCTACACCTCGAGACTCCCAGCTTTCAAGGCCCATTGGTGCCCTTTCGGCTCTTACGGTGTTTTCTCCCTAGCAGGTGCTCTGTTTTATTATCTCTGGAATTAGACATAGAAAAGAAGCCTTGGTTTACATTCCAGAGATAACTGCATAGGACTCATATAAACTACTGCTCATATTAATCTGTCTTTACAATTGCATCTTTTTTGCCACTTGAGGGAGCACTATTTCTAGACGGGGGCTGACAGAATATGCAGATTTATTCGGGCATCCTGTTGTTGTTTTTGGGGTGTTGGTAGTGTCACCTTCTTCCCAGCAGCCTTCTGTTCCACCAGAAAGTACTAGATGTGCTTCTAAAGCAGCTACACAGGTTGGCCACAAGAGGCCCTGCTTTTCACTAGTATAAAGATAGTCACTTCCAGAAGGTGGTGCTGGAGGATTAACGCTTGGTCCTTTGGCATCTGCCTTAAGCTCCTGTAGGTCTGCTATTCCTTTCCCCATGCTGTTCGACATTTAGATGAGCAGCAAGGCTGACATCATCCAGAAATCTGGTCTGGGGTAAATCATCGACACACACATGACTCCTAGCTCTGGTAGCTTACTGTCAGTCAAGGTAACGCATGCGCTAAGCCACAACACTTGCAGTGATAACGGAACAGATAAAAGCCAGAGAAGCAGAGGTGAGGAAGCTGTGCCCTGAAGATATTGAAGTCCCGTTCACTGGCCAAGTTTGCTGGGGACGATGGGAACTGGAGTCCAACAAGATCTGCAGATCTCCACTCCTAATTTCATGACTTGGAAATCTATCCTTAAAAATGGACACATGAAATTTTTGTTACCTCCGTCAGCCTCCTGCACAAGTGATCCTCCCAGTTATCCTCTGGTGGAGATTCGGGAATGAAAACCCAGTCGGCACCACTCGCCAAGGCTGTTACAAGAGCCAGATAACTAATGAAAAAGAGAAAAAGTGGGTGATTATAGAAAAGGTTATCTGAGGTTAAATTTGACTATATATTAGGGAATGTGACCTTGTACTTCAACCGTAATGGTTGAAATTCTGTTGCTTAGCATAACAAGTTGCATTAGACTAGGCCCACTGAATTAGTGGAGATTTGGTGAATGAATGCCCCATAAGTTACTCTGATTCCAATGGGCCTACTTTAACAAAGATTTATTATGCTCAAGTAAGTCACAATCAGAATACGCCTTCTAAACCAATGGCTAAAATCCTGATGTGCAGGGATGCACGTGCAATTCAAGATGTCTGTGAAGATTCTCAGTCATCCAGGTGAGTTTATCTGGAAACTGAGTCATGATAACTGGACTTCATTTCTTGAGAGACTGAAACTTTTTCACTGCTCATTCAAGCAGCTTTGTCAGTCTGAGGAAAGTTTGTGGCAAGTCCTCCATTTTATAGTTTACTTTGACCTCATATCACCCTGATCTGAAAAAGGCTCATAAGTTGGACAAAGGCCTGAATAGGCTCTTTAGGTGGACAATAGCCTCAATAGTATGGGTTGTTAGCTACGGCCATGGTGGTGGAGGTGTGAAGTAGCTAATCACCCATACTTTATGGGTTTCAGCACTTTAGGCCATCGTTCACCTTAAGGCCTATTGAGACCAGGACCAGAGGGAAACTAGGCTCATCCATGAAACACTGGAATATTGGTTTACTGTTTATATCCAAACACAGGCAATGCTATATTTAAGAAATTGACATTACTTCCTACCCGCAGTGACGACCCATCACCTCCAGCACAAATGTCCTCTGGTGGCTGTAAAACAAAATCCAAAGTTATACAGAGTAATGATTGGTGAGCTGCCTTGGAGCCCTGATCATCAGAGAGGGAACACAGCAACACAACAGAGCAAAGGGAATTGTTACAACTTTTACATGAATTTTCTTCCACTGCATTATTTAATATGCTCCGGCATGAGAAGCACTAAAGGACTCCTGAGATTGTTCCAGCTTTTGCCAAGATACCACACCGTGAGGAAGTTGTTGTTGATTGAATGTTTCCTTTCTAGCAGCAAATTATTCTGAAGTCAAAGTTCTAACAATACTGATTGTTGGTTCCAACACCATATTTTCACAATAATAATACTCTTTAGAACTCCAGAGCTGGAAGGGATCAAGTTCAACCCCCTAAAGAAGGCTCGGAGGGGAATGGTGCTCCCAGCCACAGACTCTCAATCACTCCATGCTTCTGGAGTGCTGTCAAGAAACTGCATGATACAACCAGGCTGGCAGAGCCCCCTTGTAAACCTTACCTTTGGGCGGTGGTAGTGATGGCATCCACAATCTCCATGATTCGGTGGAGGGCCGAGTCTGTGCCAATGGTCATGTCGGTCCCGCAGAAGTCATTATCAATAGAGCCAACCATGCCTACAATGTTCAGGTGGCTAGACTTATTTGCCTCTTCTGCTGTGATGCCACCTGAAAAAATGGTTTGGGGCAAGCGGGGGGGGGGGAGACACGGACAATATTGTCAGCTGTTAAAATCAGACCATCGCTGGCAAGCTGGCTGAATGTGAAATAATTTTTCCAAGCTCTGTTATGACCACTGCCACATCTAGGTTATTTATTTGTTTGTTTGTTTGTTTGTTTGTTTACCACCAATCTTCCAAAAGGAACTCCAAGGGGTTTACAATAAACACAAATATAATATAATAAAAATAAAATAATAAAGTTTAGTGCTGTCTACTCTGCAATTGTATTGTATCGTATTAATGAATGGCCCCTGGGTTGAGGGGTGCACGATTGCTTTATGTTTATGATTTTCTTTTAAATTAAAAATAAAAGTTCTGCATTTGCCGCCAACAGCTGCTGCACTGGACTACCTTTCTCCCTCTTCCAGAATTCACATTGTGAACTTGTCTTGTGCTCTAACACAGCTGTTCTTCCATTAGAGCAAAGGCTTTATAACTTATATTGCATTTGCCACTGCGACAATCCACCTCAGAGGCAGAGACCAACAACTTTGCCTGAGGCCACACAACAAAACCACGGCTACGCTGAGACTTAAACTTAGCTCATCCCAAAGGCCAAAGCCAGCTACCCGGTGGAACATAATTTTCTTTCTCTGCTTGCTTACTCACACAAAGTTGATCTTGGGCAAAATCTCTGAAATGCACAGATTTTCAAGGTACTGTCAGACATGGACGTCAATGACACATTTCTCTCTCTCTCTCTCTTAGTTACCACAACCAGTTATTTTAATGAATTGACAGAACCTTTGGTCCTGTAACCACTTTGGACTCCATCTGCTTCTCATTGCCCACGCCAGGTACAGCTGACAGGAATTAAACCCCACAACACTGGTAATGTCAAACGTTATCTCCTGCTCTCATGGGAACCATTTTCTGGCCACAGAACTTCTGACTGGGTCACGGACAATGAAAGCTGAGGACCACTGAGACACTGCTACAAGTGACCACCCTGAGTGATGGGCTGCCTCTGTCTAAATACCGAGTGGAAAATTCCAACTGCAAGACAGCAGCGCTGAAGCATTAAACCACAGCCTCAAAGCATGCCTGTAACTATCTTTAAACTCATCTTAAGAGCATGCCTGGTAAACATTTGCCATGAATTTTCAGGACATCCATTGATAATTTTTCTGCACTGCCCACCAGTTCCTTATACATGCATGTAGAAGGGATTTTTCATAATAGAATCCTAGAATAATAGAGTTGGCAAGGGCCTCTAAGGACATCAAGTCCAGTCTCTGCTCCAGGCAGGAATCCTAATCAAAACAGATTTGGCAGATGGTTGTCCAATTTGCTCTTATCTAGTCTTATTTTTATTTATTTACTTGAAGGCCTCCAGCATCCACAAAAGCTTGCAATAATTGTTCGGATTTTTTAGTGGTCTAATGAAAGTCTCACATTCTTCTACATTTGCCCAAATATGGACTGAGTATTGCAAATGGGTTTTGTCATCTTTGAAAGTAAGAGCCTCATGAGGGGACTTAAGGCACACCTGTCAAGTTTTGGATCTGAAAATAAGGGATCGTGGTCACCGTATCCCCACCCCTACCAACTATTGAGCATGCTTGCTTCGAGCATGCTCAATGGCTGTCCCCAATATGGCAACACTCATACGGCGATCCCTAACATGGCTGCTGCCATTTGTCATGTGGTCGCAGTATCCCTGCCCCTACCACCTACTGAGCATGCTTGACACCTTCAGCATGCTCAATAGCTGTCCCCAACAGCGGGAAATAGGGGCAAAAAACGGGATTTCCCAGTGAATATGGGACACTTGACAGATAAGCTTAAGGGGGGACAAGGAATCAAGACACACAAACACTGCATGTGGGTCTGAGTCCTGTGCACATGCAGGGCAGCTATTTCACAGAGATGGGTGAAACTATTTCTGGGTTTCAGCATGGGGAATCTCTGCCTTTGCACGTCATTCTTGTTCTGCTTTGAGCTCCCCCTCCCCCTCTTTTGACACGCCCACCCCCAGCTGCAATACCTGACTTAACCAGGTCCTGGAGTAAGCCACTCCATTCTGCTCGGAAGGTGTCTGCGCCGGTCAAACTGCCGTCACCCCCAATCACGCACAAGTTGGTGATTCCTCTCTTGACCAGGTTGCGAGCAGCTTTCAGGCGTCCCTCCCGTGCTCGGAAATCCATACACCTGGCACTCCCAATCACAGTGCCCCCCTAAAGCAGGACAAAGCAGGTGAGCGTAGGAGGCAGGTGCAGGAAGCCAACATGACCCACAGGTTGCTTGGTTCAAGGAGGAGAGAGAAAGAATATGGTGCATGTGCAGAAAGCTTAGGATGGGAGGGAGGAGGAGTGGGGAAAACCTGCTTGAAGATACCATCATTCATTTCACCACCACCCCTTGCCCCCATCACAGGCCCTTTTGGTGGTGGTTACAGGCACTTTGACCAGTCTGCAGCTACACAGCCCCATATGCGGCCAACAACAATGCACCGTGTGCTCCAACACTTCTCGATTAGAGATGGGCACGAATAAAAAAAAATGGTATTTTGTTTGTTGTTTGGAGGGTCCGTTTCGGTTCGTTTCCTTTTTTTGCAAGTTTTTGCAAAAAATTCGTTTTCATTTTCGTTCGTTTCATTACCATTTCGTTACCATTTATTTCAATTTTTTGTGATATTTTTTAGGATTTTAAGCAATTCACTTGTATTGCAGTAACGGAAACGAAACGCACAACAAAATTTCTGTTCATTTTGTTTCATTTTAGAGACAAAATTTGTTTGTCATTTTGTTGTGTAACGAAACGAAAAAACGAAAACAGAAACGAAAAATTGTTCGTTTCGTGCCCATCTCTATTCTCGATCATGGCCAACATGACATTTCTCAGCAATCTGACCCACACTAGCTGTTCTATGTGATCAGACCACAGGGTAGCCTTCACTCCCCACATGCATCCGTGAGCCTTGGGCACCTGCAGCCCTGACACTAGGACAGTGGTGGCGAACCTTTGGCCTTCCAGATGTTTTGGACCAGAACTCCCACAGTCCTTTGCCATTATCAGTACAGGCTTGGAATTCTGGGAGTTGTGGTCCAAAGTATCTGGAGTGCCGAAGATACGCCACCATTGCGCTAGGAGTTCATGGCCTGCCCTTCTTTGCACCACTTTTGGTAGGTACTAACCACTGCATACCAGGAACATCCCACAAAACTAGCCGCTTTGGAAATGCTCTGGCCCAGTAGTCCAGCTATCACTAGTCGGCCCTTATCAAAGATACTCAGATATTTTCGCTTGCCCAGATTTCCTGCTTCCAAGACACGAATCTCAAGAACTACCGTATTTTTTCTGTATATATCACATTACTTTTTTCTAAAATGATGATGTCAAAAATTAAGGGGCGTGGTATATAGAGAAGTCAGCCTTTCAGGGTGGGTGGGTGAACGAGAACCCAAACTCACCTTGCTTCTTCCCTCTGTGACTTTTTTTTTTTTTTTGCAGGATCAGGCTCTGCCTTTCTTTGAGTTCTCCACCACCACCGCTGTTTGTTTTCATTTTCCCAATCTAAACACTCCTATCCGCTTTGGTGGGTTTGTTTTTTGCTGGCTCCATCTTTCCTTGAGTTCTCCATCCCTACCCCCCCCCACACACACACAGACACACCTTATTCATTTCCCCATTCTAAGGATTCCTCTCAGCTTTGGCCTTTTTAATTTTATTTTTATTTTTTATTATTTTTGCAGGATCAGAAAAGAAAAAAGCCACACTTTTTAAGTGTGAAAAGGGATTTTCTTAATGGGCTGCTCAAACCTGACAGAGCCTGATCCTGCAAAGAGCTGGTCTCTTGTTGTGGACAAATAAACCTTTGAAATAAAAAAATCCACAGTGATCCAGCTTCTTTCTCTCTAGCCTCCATGCATTTCTGACCTACAGGAATGGGGACAGTTCATGCAATTTTACGGTGCTGATGAAACGTAAGATCATCACAGCTCTCACAAATATCAGATGGAATTCTGAAATGCCAATAAAATCCATTTTCAAAAGATGAAGAAAAAGTAATGTTGATGGGGGCAACCCCCTTAAGTCTGCTTGGATACTAACACAGGGACA
Organism: Phrynocephalus versicolor; assembly: GCA_023846285.1. Lineage (NCBI taxonomy): Eukaryota > Metazoa > Chordata > Lepidosauria > Squamata > Agamidae > Phrynocephalus > Phrynocephalus versicolor. Next base: position 11,959,568 of record JAHTLZ010003468.1, on the reverse strand, counting down.
CACACAAGTAAAACAGTCAACTATATAAATCAAATAAGTTTATTACAGTCATACAGCCCATACATAAAGCAAGATCAAACAATAAAGCAATGAAGCAATAAAGGGAGAGAAATGCAAAGAGTAATTAGGCATCTGGAAATAGCTTCACCCTGCTGAGTTGCCGCTAAACAGAACTTTGCAACCTGTGTTGTAGTCAAGCAATGCCAGACTAGCCAGCTAGTTGGCTGACTCTGAAACTTGTTCAACAGAGGGCGAATCAAGTCTCTCCTGATTTATTTCATAGAAAGGAGAATGTAGAAGAGTACAGTATGTGAAAGAAATTCAGACAACCCTGTTCCACTAGTAAATCTACATACAGTACTGTCCTGTGTACCATGGACAGTTCCTCCACCCAAAAGAGGCATAACAAGTGGTGGCAAACCTTTGGCACTCCAGATGCTTTGGACCACAACTCCCAGAATCCCAAACCTTTACTGCCAATGACAAAGGGCTGTGGGAGTTGTGGTCCAAAACCTCTGGAGTGCCGAAGGTTCGCCACTACTGAAAGGCAAACATTGAAGAACAAGCAGGGTGGGGGAAGAGTCTAAAGTTGCAAAGAGGAAAAGTCCCAATAATGTCTATTTCACCACCAATGTTATGCTCAAAACACACTTGCCCAGATTTTACCTGGATAACAGTAAGGAAATAAATTTTTATACAGACATCTAATAACAGGCTCTCACCTGTCAATAAACACATTTTTGTCCCTATGCATGTAAATATCTTACGTTCTATCATCATTGAATCTTTCCAATTGCCTCTGTGTTGACTGGATACAAAGTGGTCTTTCCACAATTCATGACAAAAGAGGGCTACAAAGTGAGATGTTTTCCTCCCTAAAATTTCCAGAGAGTGTGTTAAACTGTTGTAAAAAAGCACAAAAAAAACCCAGAAAAGATTCTTGTTGTACCTTAAAGACTGACAAGTTTTAGTCAGCATTAGATTTTGTGGAATGGAGCCCCCCTTTTTTTAGCATGTCACCTGCTAATGACAGTTGTTAATAACCGCTCTTAAGACCACCACCACCCCAGTTCCTTCTGCATTTCTATTACACTTTCTTTCTCCCCCTAGTTCATCAATATGTATATACATACCACCCACTAAGCAACTTTCCATGCCTCTGGAGAGGTAGGCAGCAGCAAGCTCAAGCTTATGTGACTTCTTAGGCCAGGATCCTATTGAGTCCTTACACTGATGGAGTCAACCCCAAGTGACAGATCTTCCCTTTTCACACAGACCATACATGTCCTTAATATCTGCTCCTGAGGGCTAGGAACCACTCCAGAACAGAATATTGATCAGAGATGTAAAATTTCCATACATTTTGAAGCCATGGAGGCGGTTGGGGGGGAGACTTTAGATAAAAAAAGGAGGAAAACTATTTTTTCCTATTGTTTTCCAAAGTTTCAGAAAACGTTCTGAGTGCCATGAACCTCTAGAGCAATGATGGCGAACCTTTTAGAGACCAAGTGCCCAAACTGCAATTCAAAACCCACTAATTTTGTTGCAAAGTGCCAATACAGTAATTGAACCTGTATACAGGTGGCTATGAAGGGGCGATGTCGAGTGCCCACAGAAAGGGCTCCGAGTGCCACCTTTGGCACCCGTGCCATAGGTTCTCCATCACTGCTCTAGAGAGAGTTATCTCTGGGGCAGCTCATGGTCCATTATGATGATCATCTCCTCCAAGATCCACTCTTACACCTTTCCCACCAGTGCAAGGATACAGTTTGGTGCCACAAGATTCTTTGCTTCCCTTATAAGCCATCCATCCACCCTGGTTTTGCTTATTGCAGATCATGGCATCCTTATGACCACCAAAACCCTGCTTCCTATCAAAGAGGGCTTATATATTTCATCAAGTCGGCAAATTGAATTTAGGAGGTGCATGTGATCTAGTCTGGTGTAGTAATTTGGAAAGGGGGTCAGAAACTTCAGTCTGATATTCTCCTGGGCCAGGAAATTTAGTGGCTGACTTTGAGGCAGACATTTTGTCTCCCTCTCAGTCTCACTGACTGCTAAGAGCTGTGAATATGAAGTAGGGAGGAATTAAGAGCCACACACACCACATGGATCGCATCCAGAGGAAGAAGGGATGGGGTTGTTGCAACTAATTCTAATAAATAAAGAGTACTTTGGTAGCCACAGCAGAAAGTTTTGGAGGCCTTGAGACACCACCCGGCTGAAACAGAAGCCTCTGCAGTTCTTGTTTATGAAATCCAAACACATCCTCCTTCTCAACACTCCCAGCGCAAGAAGGGCTACAGGCAAAGGTCAGCTCCAATTTCAACTTATTTTGGGTCTCAAGACATTCAGTGTGACCCCAGCAGCCATGCTATCATGACATGTAAGACACATGACCTTGACAGTGACCCCAGCCACTGAGAAAAGGTCAAGATGATACAATAATTTTCCTTCTGACAGGAACCCCTCCTTCAAACAGCCAGTGGCCTCTTATGCACTTCGGAAAGGGGGAAAGTCATCTCTCAGGGGGAAAAGGATAGCCATTTAAAAAACTTAAGCCATAATGATGCTATTTTTCAGAGGTTTTACAGTATTTGTGGCTAGGATTTTACACAGAATTGCATCCAGGAGACAAATTTTATAAGGAGGGAGTTCAAGAGACAAGGTGCATAAATTTCAGAAAATGGAAGTGCAAGTAGATGTTTCTCCTCAGATCCTTGCCCATTTTTTCTCAAACAGAAAGGAAGGAAGGAAAGAAGGACAGAAGGAAGGAAAAGAAACGAATTTCAAGCAGTCCTCTCAGAATCTTTCAAGCAAAATCAACACACCTCATTCCAGTCTACTTTAGCATTTCTGTGACTTATAACATGAATTATTCTTTTTATTTCAGGTACCGTTCATGGTCCAAGCAAGGAGCCCAACTTTTCTTCTGCTTAGACCGCTGGACACCTACGTCCATTTCACCACAATTATGGACAGTACAGAGAGGCAAGAGTCCTTCCACAGTGAAAAGCAAATCAATTCAAAAAAGAAGCAATTGGTTCACCACATTGTGTTCTTCATTACCTGTATCCACAGGAGAGCCTTACGCCTTAACTCCAAGCAAAAAGTCTACTGCTTGGAGTCTATCCAGTGTTCCACAACCTGCTCTGATAAATAATGCTGTTTTGCTCTATTGACTCTTAATGACAGATTAAAGCTTCAGGAACCAAATAATCTATAGACCAACATCTTAATACGTGATGAATGTAAACCATGCCTTGATATTGGTGAGATAATTCGTCTGGCTTTGCTCCAAGAACATAATCCTCATCTGGATCCCCTGATAGAGCTACACCTTGTAGTTAGGATGTACAGTACACAGGATACTCTCTCTCTCTCCCTTTCTCTCTCTATCGTATCGATTGATTGAATGACCGATCGATCAATCGATCAATCAAAAATATTGTAATCCACATTTCTCCAGAAACAAGACCCAAGGCCGTTTTCAACAATTAAAAGACAGTATTTGAGTTAGCAACAGTGAGTATACAATACTAAAAGACACTATGAATATAATACCCAAAAAACATAATCACAGCACAACACACATAGCAGCCATTCACACAGGGAAAGCTTGCCTGAAGGGGAAGGCCTTTGCCTGCTTGTGGAAGGACAGTAAAGATGGGGCCAGGCGGGCCTCCTGAGGGAAGGAGTTCCCTGACGGCAATGGCAGAGAAGGCCCTCTCCCATGTCTCCATCAAACATATCTGTGAAGTGGTAGGACCGAGAGGAAGGCCTCTACTGAGGATCTTGGCACATAAGATCCAAGATCTTTCTGTCGAAGCACGTAACTTTTATGATACCTCAGCATTAAACTGCAGCCTTATCTGGGTGCTCTATTTATTTTTTATTTTATTATTTTAGAGTATTTTTACCCCACCTTTCACCTTGGAAAAGGACCCAAGGGAGCTTACAGTAATGAGGGATAATAAACAGTCCAGCACAATTAAGACATGTTCAAGTATTTGAGAAAAAGGAATTGAAGGACATCTTACTGTCATGGGTGAAAGGGAATGTATGAGAGAAGGAGTGTGCTAGGCCCATTCCCTCCTTCTTATCTTTCCATGTGTTTACATCTAAATTTGAAAAGCCTGGCTGCCTCTATCTGTGAAGTATCTCTACACAATTGGGAGCCTTGACTTCTCAGGATTTCTGATCCTGAGATGTGCCAGGAATAGAGACAGCTCTCCTCTTCAGATTTACCGCTCTACACATGGAGAGGTAAGGCGAGGACGTGTGGGGCTAGTTTTTCGCCTTCCCTTCTGCGTGCATTTTAACATCTTTGCCGAATGCCTAAGTTTCACAAGACAAGGGTTCATAATGGCTTATAGACACCAGGTGGGATATTCTGAACTTCATACAGAAAAGCATCTTCCAAGTTAAGGATCCAGACGAACAATATTCACATCTCATTTAAGAGGTGCTATTTTCCCCACAATATTATTTGGAACTCCCAGAAGGGCACAGCCCCCTTAAAACAACTAGCTGGCAGACCAAATAATAAGTTTATTTGAGAGGAGACTGCCTAACTGACTGTCCCCACGTGTACATTTTCTCCTGCACTTTAAACAGATATACCTCATGGCTGTCTTTCTTGTTCCTCCCCAAAGAATGTCACAAACAGAACAGAAACAAATTAAGGATAACTGGAAACACCACACGACAAATTAGAACAAAACTATGGCATGCTATGCTGCCTAGATGCCCTGAGCACATCCGATCTCACCTGATTTCGGAAGCAGGGTGGGCCCTGGTTAGTACTTGGATGGACGACCACCAAGGAATACAAGGTGCTGTAGGTACCTGGAGTAGGAACTGACAAACCACTCCAGTATTCCTGCCAAGAAAACTCCATGGACATGGGGTCACGAAGAGTCGGTCACGACTGTAATGGCACAACACACACACACACACACATGGCGTGCAATAGTACAACCACAGCAAACAAACTTTCCTGAAACTCTGTAGCAGGGATGGTGGTTCCTTCAGAGGCAATCTGTTAGACAGAGGCTAGCAGTTGGTGGGCTGAAGCCAGCAGCAGACGAAGGTCAGACTCAATGCAGATAAATACATCTCTCTCTCTCTCCCTCTCTCTCTCTCAACTTTGGTCTGCCACCTTTCTCTCTGTCTCCTCTCCTCCTCGCCGCCCCCACCAAGCAAAGCGGATGGATCACTCTACAGTGATCCACAATCGTTTACACAAAGGTTTTGAAATTAGGCTGAGAGGAGCAGATTGCAAACCCTTCTTCCATACCATTGTGTCCACGTTCAGTTATTCTTCCTGAAAATCTGAGCACTGGCACTACTTGAAATGGGGAGGCCCAGCTTGTAGGAGCGTTACACACTGAAACCCAGATGTCTGACTTACCAGTTGCAGCATCATAGACACACTTTCCCATGTTGCTTCCTTAATGTTGTCACCACCGTCCACAAGTCCTTGGTAACCCTAGGGAGGGGGAAATGCAGACATGTATTTTAAGACAATTCTTTGAAGTTTTTACTGCCCAAGAGGCAAATAATGTAAAATCTACAGTATAATGAAACTGAGGGGAGCCCTGTGGTCAACACAAAATAACATACAAATGCAAAAATAGGCAAAAATAGGCAATACCTTTATAGACTGCTAAAAATAATCATATAATATGTGAGCTTTCATGGCTTGAACCTCACGCTGGCGGGTGGGAGAGGGGGCTATGGCGGTGACGGGGGCGGCTGCCGGGGGCGGCAGGGCAGCTGTGGCAGGGGCGGCGGCAGCAATGGTGGTGGGGGTGGGGGTGGGGTTGCGGCAACGGTTCCAGTGGCAGCCGGCGGCCACAGAGGCGGGCCCAGGCTGGCTTGCTGGGCCCGTTAGGTGATCCTGGCAAGTGGGCCCAGCAAGCTAGCCTGGTCCCACCTCTGCGGCCACCACGTGTGCTGCCGGAAAACCCAAATGGGCCCAGCAGGCCGGCCTGGGCCCACCACCACCACTGGAGCTGCCGCCACTGCTGGAGAGGGCGAGTGAGTGGGGGAAATTCCCCCCCCCAAAACATAGGAACCTGGTGGCTGATCCCTGAAGGCGCTGTGGGCGGCTGGTCTCCCACGGTCGACGTCTTGTGCAAGCCTGGTATATGTGATCCAATGCAGTGAGGAGCGTTCAGACCTCTACATTGGAGAAACTAAACAGTCATTACACAGGAGGATGGCCCAACACAGGAGGGGCAACAGCTCAGAACCAGAATCAGCAGTACACCTCCACTAGAAGGACAAAGGGCACTCTTTCAAAGATGAGGATGTACATAGACAGAAGATAGGTGGTTTGAGAGAGGGGTCAGGGAGGCCATTCATCTGTGTATTGAACCCCCCCCCCTTCTCAACAGAGGTGGGGGACTCGGCACAGTCTGCTACTTCTCAGGGAGTGATTTGAACAATACCCAGACAAATAAGAAGCACTTCAGACCTCCACCAGCAATGCCATAGCTAACAACCCATACTTAATGGGTGTTGGGGAAGGTTGCCTAGGTGGGAGTTTCAGGTCACTGTCCACCGAATGAGCCTATTCAGACCAGGATGATGTGAAATCAAGGAGAACTATAACACGGAGGCCTCGCCACTAATCTTCCTCAGACTGACGAAGCTGCTTGGATGAGCAGTGAAATGTTTCAATCTCTCAAGAAAAGAAGTCTAGTTGCCGTTGACTCAACTTCCAGATAAACTCACCTGGATGACTGAGAATCTTTACAGACATATTGTATGATGATTTCTGTATGACCTATTTTTGAATTGGTACTTGATAGAAGATGTAGATACTTTTATTGAAGCTCATTTCTGGTAACTGAGGATGCAGCTTTCAGGAGGTGGGTCCTATGTATTTTTTTTACACTGATGTGTTTTTCAACTGATTCCCGACTTTAGCTGTGAAGCCAGAATTGGGGAGTTTGATTTTCCACAGTGCCTACTTGATAAGGGCTGGACTCAGTGATCCATCGGGGTCCCTCCTAGTTCTGCAGTTCTGAGATATTATATACATGGGATATGGAAAACAGGCCTGACATGAAGAGGCCCCAAGCTAGTAGGAAGAGAGAGACCACACTGACCTACCTCATGAACGAAATATACTTTGGCACCAGTGTATATTCCCACTCGGACCACCGCCCGGACTGCGGCATTCATGCCTGTACAAAGCAAACAAAGAAGGGAGATACCACTGAGACCCACGGTCAAACTTGGAATACAGGATTCAGTAAACAACCAAAGAAGCAGACAGTGGTCTTTGCAATGCTGTGTACTCTAAGGGGGACATGGCAGGGAGGCTTCCCATCAAGGCTCTGGTGGTGGAATGACACTGCCTCCAACCTCCAGCCAATGCTATCATTCTTTTGTAACTGTCTTGAGTTTTCTCACTGTTCTCTCCATGTTTTCCCCTCGAACTGCAGAAAACTGCAGAGGAAAAAGACAAATGAAAGAGCTGGGGACAGAATTTCCAAGCTGTGATACTTCTATAGCACTGTGACTTAGCTATCTGGCCAAAACACAATGACCTAAATAGCAATGCTCAAATTTGAATCAAGTCGACAAGAGTGAAGTCCCTTTGAGAAACTATACATGTGTTCCCCTTTCTTTGCCCAGTCTGTGCCAAGGGTTCTAGTTTGTCCTTTCTTATTGCATCACATGTTAAAAAACCCAGTGGATGTGGATTTTAAGTGGCAATTTAACATATAAAAGAGGGATGTGGGGGGAAAAAATCAAAGACCCAAATGAGCCTTGTGGCATACTGGTTAAACTGCTGTATTGTAGCCAAAACTCTGCTCGCAACCCAGGGTTCGATTCCAGGTAGCCAGCTTGAGGTTCCCTCAGCCTCCCATCCTTCTGAAGTTGGCAAAATGAATACCCAGCTCACTGAGGGGAGGGGGCATTGTGCAGCATGCATAATTAACTTGTAAACTACCCAGAGAGTGCTGTAAGCATTATGGGGCAGTACAATCATCCCTTGGTTTAAGAGCATTTTGCAAGACAAGCAAACATTTCTTCTAAATTTTGCCTTCATCAACAAGCAATGTCTTGAAAGTGCAGGTCACATGATCACAACTGAGCAAGTGGTGGCTCTCTCCCCCTCTCCTGCTGGATTGTGGGTGATTGTCTAGAAATGTTCCATCTCAGACAGCCTCCAAAGCAGAGGGAGGATAGAAGGGAGGTCTCCCTTGTACCAAACAGAAACATTTTCAAAGGGGTGTGCAGGCTAGGGGCTTATTTTTCTTTATATTTATATTTTTATTTAACTTGTGGTCAACATTCTATATTTTTTCAAACCATTTCTAGTCATACGGCAGCTAGTCAAGTGTGTATACAGGCCTACAAATTGCACTTTATTATTGTCACATTAAAATACAAAGTAAAATCCAGTTGTTAGTCTTAAGCAGAGCAGATTCCGCAGCCAGGTACGTAAACCATGGTGAGGAAGTGGACTTTTAGCCAACTTCTTATGTGAGTTCTGGCATTTTGTGTGTACACAGTATATGGTCTATGGAACCCCAGAATGAATCATCTGAGTTTCCATTATTTCTTATGGGGAAATTTGCTTTGATATAAGAGTGTTTTGGCTTACAAGCATGTAGAACAAATTCTGCTTGTAAACCAAGGCATTACTGTATACAAGCAGCATGCTTTTTTGCTTTTGCTTGGCTGTATTAAGGCACAGGTGTTTTTCATGCAAAGCTTCTCTTCTCCAGAGCAAATGCAGAAGTGGAATAGTAGAAAAGAGAATGAAATGTATATTTCCCTCATCAACCCACTCTGGTCACCTGTGATTACCAGACAAGTTGTTTAATATAACCAGGGTGCTTCAAGAAAGACATCCAGCAGTTCTACCAAACCCAAGTAAAAAGACAGAAGTAGTTGTGGAAAATACCAGAAGTTTACTAAAGGGAGACACCTGGACCTCTTTTAAGATTTCATTAAAGCGGCAACATCTATTGTGAAACAGGTGTCCTGTATATAAGCATGCCCATATTATACTCTACACAAGAGCTTATATGGAACAGTGAGTAGTGTTGGTCTAAAAGAGAGCTAAATTCCAGTTCCTGTTACTATAATTGATCCTCATCTTCATCCTATCTTCAAGTTGTTTGAGGTGGTGAGTCTCCTCTATTTTTAAGCCTATGAAGTAGGTTAGGTTGAGGAATATTAGTGAATGGCCCAGTGAGTTTTGTGGGAGATTGTACCTGAATCTCCCGGAAGAGTTACTTTTTGGGTCATCCCAGAATCTCCCACCCAGCATTATTGTGGGAGAATGGGAACGCTGAAACAATATTTTTTCCAAGCTCTGCTAGTCTGGCACTGGCACTTCTACACCTGGCTGGCACTGTTTAGGGTCACTATAGGTCATAATAAACAGCACACAATTATTATTCTTAGCAGTGGGCTAGTCATTATCTTCCACCATAAAGTCCCACTGAAGTCCACAATGAAAATGGTGAAATAGGACAAGGCCACAATCACCACTGAATCTTTTTGGAGGAAGAGCTGGATCATGGGTGCAACTATTAATAATGTATGTATCCCTTCCAGTTGCTGTTGTTAGGGGCTGATATGCGCTTCACGAAAACCATTCTGCAAATGTGAGATAGGGAATGTTAATATCGATAGAAGGCGTACGACAGTTCAGCTGCATCGTTCAGCCTTAAGGAATGAACCCACAAGAACTAGGCAGGACTGCTGGATTTGGTGGGGAAAGATTTTAACGAAGAAAAACAATGACATGAATAACGCACCACACCCCCGCACCCTGAAAAGGCAGGAAGGGCATCTGAACAAAAACAAGACAACTCAGGGTGCAGTTTCATACAAACAGGGAAAATTTACCCTTCCCTGCACTAGTGCTTAATCTCTTATCTCTGTGCAGTAAAAACTATTTGAAAAAAACAACCAGTTCTCTCACAGCTTGGGCAGATGTTTGGTTTGAAAAGGGATATCTGAAGTTATATGAACAATAATGATTTCCATTATCTTTGACGTCAAACCGCCCCCACCCACCCCCACATGATAAGACCATCCGTGAAAGCCAAAGATGTTTGGGACAAAACTTGGCGTAAGAAAGGGGAGAGTGAATCAGGGAGGAGAGAAAAAACAAAAACAAAACACCACTTCAAATTTGTTTTGAGAAACTGGCTGAAGGCAGGCTAAGCGCCCACAACCTTCCTTGCCTCATGGAATTTGTAAATTAGTTATCTTCACATTGGGATCGCCACAGGATGAGCTCTCTGAAAGGTCTGTGCTTGGCCTGAGAAGGGCACTCGGCATAAAGATGCCTCCAGAGAAATGGCTGGACTAAATCATTTTAGAATGGTTCCTTCTTTCCCTTTCTAATGAACTTTTCCTGGCAAGACTAAGGAAGAAAGAAGTGTTGGCTAAAACCAAGGAGGGTTACAAAGAGTAACCATTTAAAGCAAGGCAATAGCGCATTAAAAATTTGGTCTTGGAGCACCACCTAATAATGTCAGTTGCCAGACCAGTCAAGAAAAAAAATTGATGTCCTGAATGGGCAGGGTAGGATGTGAGAGATCCAAAGGGTCATAACAGCAGCTTTAAAGAATTACTTGAGAGGTATCTGAAGATTTGCACAGGCCACCTTTGGAAAGTCTGAGGCGTGCCCATTTTGTGTCTACTTCTCTCCAGCCACTGAGACAAGTTTTTCAGGGGAGGAACTGACAGCAGTGCCATCACATACAGCTTGGCTTTTAGCTACTACACCACTCTAACTCTCAGGAAGAATGTGCATTCAATATTTTGAGCACTGCATTGAAACTTTCATCTTGCTGCCAATTTAATTTTTCTATGCTGTTCACTGACCACAGTTCCCTATGGGAAAGTCGGGCAGTCTATAAATACAAATAATAATAAGGAAATAAACACTGGCTATTCTTACAGCCAAACTCCACCCTTCAAGAGATATGACATACATGTACAGTGGGGGCAAGCAGACTGATTGTGATTCTTAAATACCCCCCCCAACTTCTTCTCAAACCCTGCATTATTAAAAAGCCCGTTTGAACGCCTGCAGACCTTTACTACACTACGTTTGAATACACACAGATGCAGAATTCTTTTGTGCATCTGATCCTGCCCTCAGATGATTCACACATTTTATTTTTGAAATGCTGACATTTAAAGTAAATGCTTAGGGCACTGACAGCCAGGCTGCTCTCCTTAACAGCGCCAAAACATGCCATGCTCGGGAAGGGGATGTAATCCAACACCACGGAGTGCCTAGAAAAATCCCCTCCTGTCATGTGACAAGGCGAGCCTAGCAACAGGGGTGCCACTGCTTGATTCGCAGGAAGGGGGAGGGGGAGGCAAAGCACACCCCTGGTTTCATACCAGTTCGGAAAAGTTACATTTATGAACAATTCCAGGAATCCTGTAGGAAGAACGGGCACAAGCATCCATTACTGTAATTTCCCCCAGCTCTGCATCAAAGCCAATCTTTCCAGAATTCCTGAGTCACACAAAATCAACTTCAAGGGACTCGTGTCTGAATTCCTTATATTTAAAAGGAAAACATGGGACCTCTCAACCTCATGCCTCCCACCCCCCATCTAGACCAGTGGTGGCAAACCTTCGGCACTCCAGATGTTTTGGACCACAACTCCCAGAATTCCACGCCTGTGTTGCCAGTGACAAGGGACTGTGGGAGTTGAGGTCCAAAACATCTGACTTTCAAGAAGTTATTAAAAGCTGCAGTATGTCCTCTCCTTCCAGTAACAGCTTGGATCCATGGCTTCATTTTCTCAGATAACATTGCTTATTTGGTTATTCAGGTGTCTGCTTGGAATCACCTCTTTTTATCTGAGTGAGGGAGATAATTTGTGTGGGGTTTGCTTTGTCCATTGTTTGTGTTTTCCTCTGTATGTATGCTCAGAATAGTGGATTTTCAATAGGTGGGGCAGTATAAAATGTATTAAATAAATGAATAAACAGTGACTTATCACTTTGCAGTGTTTTAGATAAGAAAATGGGAATTCCAATCCCTAAAGGTAACACAAAGCACCTCACCTTTAAGAGAAGATCCCTTCAAGAGAACCATGAAACTCCCTGGGTGACCTGGGTCTCCTGTTAGCCAGATCTATCCAGACCTTGGAAATCATGTGCCAGATTGAACGGTTGATGTTAAATTCATTATTTGGGCACTAATGGGAGGACAAGTCCATGCATGCATCCAATGGATAATATTTCCAAAGAGGGAATTTAAATGTTTTTGCAGGCATTTCAAAGCATGATTTCTAAAAGATAGAGGCATCTTTCCCGTTTGAAGTCAAAGAAAAAAAAAGTGACATCAACAGGGAAAATACGCTTTATTTCCAGGCTGAGTTCACATGGTTGCTATCAAAGCAAAGCAACAGCCACGAGACACGTCCTTAAGAAATACAGTAGTGGAAAATAAAGTTCAGGATCAGGAATCTTTTCTCCTAAGAATCCAGAGGGCAACCTCCATGCTATTCCTTCCATTCTTCTTCTTTTTCCTCACTGTCAAGGAAGGCACAGAGTGTTCTCGCTACAGATCCTTGAATGGACTGCATGGAGATATTTCTCCAGATCTCCACTCCCTGTTTCCATCCTCCTGTCTGTTTGGTCCCCAATTTCCCTCAGAAGTGAGCCCTGAAAGAGAACTCTTCCCTCCTTTCCTGATGTTTCATTTTCTTGGACCACCCTCTCTGGTGCCATGTTTTCTGTCCCTCCTTCTCACTCTCTTTTTGAACCCCCGCAAGTCCTCGGGGTGAAGGCCACATGCTACCTTTCAGCTACAGGCCGAAGCCATCCTGAAGGGGGAAGAGAAAGAGAGAGGGAGAGCACAATTACTGGAGGACAAAATGGCCCCTTCACTTTTGAGGTGGGGGAAGAAAGCATATACTTTTCCTTTTTGTCACAGGTTCACTGGAGAAGGAGAAGGAGAGAGAGAGGATGTGAATTTTGTCCCAGCCCTCTTTTGATTCAAATCCATCACAATTAGAGACGGGCACAGCCCAGTTCATCCCGTGCTGCTCCTCCCCTGTCCACCTTCCTTGTGCTCAAATGGCCACTCATTCAGCCCAGTTTGCTAGCTTCCGTCAGCAATTCAACGGATCTTCCACTCTCAGGCTACAGCTCAGGCTTCTCTACCCCACCCTCTTGGCGGATCTCTCATTTTGACAAAAGGGTGGGGCAGAGAAGTCTACCCTAGCTGGGAGTGGAACATCAGTTGAGGAGCTTCCAGAGGCTAGCAAACTGGACCAGGTGAGTGGCTGAGGAGGAGGGGAGGACAGCAGCAGCTCCTGTGCTGCTGCCTTCATGAATCGGGCTGTGCCCATCTCTAATCCCAGTTTTAACTGGGGAGGGAAACTTGTAACTAGGCGAGCCATGGTACAAAGGCACGCTTTTAACAGTCTACTTTGCTTCCAAATATTGCCTCTCACAACAGAGAATATTTTTTTTACCCATGCCAAGTCAAAGAGGGGAGCTCCACCTCACTATTTGTCATTGTCATCTTTTGAGCCATCTTGCTATTTACGCCTTGCATTAAATGTAGGATTTTTGTTTTTGTTGGAAGCACTTGCATCTTTCCTTGATTTATCCATTATTTTGTGTGTCACCTTCTCCCCAAAGACATCAAAGGACAGCACATCATCTTCCTCACCATTATGATCTTCTCAACAACCCTGTAGAGTAGTTTGGGCTGAGAGAGAATGACTGGCCCTCAATCGTTAAATGCACTCTACAGCCCAGTGGGGACTGGAATATAGGTCTCTCCCCCACTCCTAGTTTACTATCCCTGCATTGGCAGAGTGCTGACCAGATGAACTTCAGCATTGGTTCCCATCCTTAGGTCCCATGGTGTTCTTGGACTACAACTCCCAGAAATCCTGATCAGCACAGCTAGTGGTAAAGGCTTCTGGGAGTATGAGTCCAAAAACACCTGAATTACCCAAGGCTGGAAACCACAACCTTAGAGGATGTTCTAACTCTACCGTGTTGTAATACATTAAGCCAAGTTATATGAGCAGCCACTGTTTTATATCCATCCACATTATTTTACCCCTGACTAGACACTAATTGCGCACAATATCCAGAAGAAATCAACTAGAATTGTATGCAAAACTGCTTTCATGTGAATGAAAAACCCCACAGTACAAAGGGTAGCACTTTTATTGGAGCACCTGAATAAAAGCAGGTGAGGTTTTGACTCCAGCAGAAGTCAAGCACAGTTTTTACTATCTGTTTTTACTAGGGTAAAATACAGTTTTACTCCCTTGTACATGAAAAAAAATCACTGAATATATTGGCACCCCAGTAGTCTCTGTCAAATTAACCAACAAAGATGGAGGTAAAACCATACCAGGAATGTATGATGTGAATTACATTTGCAACAATAAAAGAGGAGCAGCAGAGAAATAATGGTTCAAGGTGCTGGTAGGGGTAACAGAAGTAAGCTAAAGAGCTTTTCTTTTAAGTAATGATGCTGCTCCTAGACAGTGGAACTCCCTCCCACAGGAGGCGAGACTGGCGTCATCTTTGCTGTCCTCCCTCAAGCAGGCAAATTTGTTTCTCCTGAGGCAAGCTTTCCTTGAGTGATTGGCTGCTTCTGTGGGGTTGTCAAACAGATGGTTGTGCCTTACAGCTCTAAATGGGTTTTGGTGTTGCTTATGTTTTTTCATGTGGCATTTCTTTGAACCTTTTTGGTATTTGTATATCCTTTGTTATTAGCTTTCATATTGTCCTTGAATGATATAAGTTGTCGGGAGTTCTTTTAAGGAGAAATAAGGTAAAGGCTCCCCCCGCACATGCGTGCTAGTCATGTCCGACTCTAGGGGCAGTGCTCCTCTCCGTATTCAAGCCAAAGAGCCAGTGTTGTGCAAGTCCAAAGGCGGGGCAAAAATGCCTTACATAATGCCTCAAGAGATCAGTGGCGCAGTGGTTAAACTGCTGTACTGCAGCTACAGTATAACTATGCTCACGACCTGGGGTTCAGTCCCATGTAGCTGGCTTGTGGTTGACTCAGAGTCAGCCTTCTCTTCTTCTGAGGTTGATTAATTGAGTACCCTGCTTGCGGGGTGGTGCTGAGGTAATGTGTAGTCTGCATCATTCAATTATAAACTGTACAGAGAGTGCTTTAAGTGCTATGGGATGGTATAGATGTAGAACACTTTGCTTTGCTTAAAATAAATAAACAAAATAAATAAACAGAATGCACACTAGGGATGATAACCCATAAGCAGTTTTCAAAGTAGCAACCGGAGTAAGGGGAAAGGGGATCTAGCAAGAAGAGAGAGGAAACCTGAGGAGAAACTGTATGTGGAAGCAGCAGGGAGTGAAAAAAAGGGAATGGAGGAGATGCAAGGAGAGCAGGAGGAAAGATTACAAAAACAGATCTGAGCAAAAATTTGTCTCATCTAGCCTTTCCCAACCCATATTCTATTTAGGTGCTGGACTACAGCCCCCATTATCTCCAGGCTAGCCCGTGTTTGGTCTCTGCTAGACTTTTTGGAAACTCACACAGCAGAGATGAATGGAAATGCGCTCTGTCGTTATGAAAAGCTGGGACTCTGGGACGACACTTCCTGGGGCCCAGGAAACAATTCTGAGGAGAAGCTGCTGTGGAACTAGTCTACCTGCTGCTGTTTCCAGGGGAAGCTGGTTCATTTTAAGCTAAACTAAATTCCAGGGCACCCAAAAACATTGAGACAATGGAAGGCCTTCCCAAAGTGAATCCGACGTGGAGTGCCATTTCTCCTGCTAAGTTTTGGGGGAGCCCAGAGGCTATGCCTCCGAATGATGAACATCCGTAGAACAGCAACCACATAGCTTACCCTGGGCGTCTCCTCCGGACGTCAAGACGGCAATGGCCTTGCCGATCCCCATCTTGTCCACGTGCTCATGTTTCACGGGCGTTTGGGACGACATTCTCTGGGCTGGAAAATCAACAACAACAACTTCTTAAGACGAGCCCGGTGGAAAAATAGGCTCTTGGTCTTCACTGCTTCCCTGGGCTCTGTCCTGCACCGCCTGCAAGATATGGAGTGCCCCCTGTAGCCTCCTGCTGTTGCCTTTCAAAGTGGTCAGACAGACACACACACCCCACCTCCTCTCCAATAAACAAGTGGAAATGTCACTCTGTAAGTAGATCCCGGGTGCAGCGTCAGCCACACCTAATCCTAAAGGGGCACGGGGCCAGCGGGTATAGAAGGACCAATGGACAGGAGCGGTTTTGGGTCAAGGAGCTGCATGGTCATCCTTTGACACCCTCACTAGGTGCCTTCTGCAAAGGACCCAGTCACCAAAGCACAGAGCCAGGGGCATGCACTTCCCTGGTGGCTCCAGGTTGAGTGAAGAGTTCATAACAGTGGTGGTCAAAGTGCAACTCTACAGACATTACTGGACAACAACCGGCTATGAGGAGTAATGGGAGTTGTAGTCCAGCAATGTTGGTTTGGAGCCCCCACACTTTGCCTGCCTGTTTTGAAAGGCACCTCAGGCTGCATTTCTGTGCCTAATTCCTTGGGAGAAAACCCTGCCTCAGTGTAGCTGCCCTACAAGGAGCTCTGGACAGGTTCACACTGGTCCAAGATCCCAAGATCCTGTTCGACGTTCAGCCAATCAATGTTTCCAAAACACCAGCTCCCAGAGCAGACTGTTTGGGTCCTCTGGATTTTTAGGACTGCAACTGCCAGAAGCTCTAGCTAACATAGCCAATGCTAATGGATTGTGGGAACTGTAGTCCAAAGTGTTTGGTGGACAAAGGTTTTGTTTTTGCCACGGGTAGTAATAGGGCCTGAATTGAAATCTGAATCCTCACACTTCTTATTTAGGGTATTCAGGTGATTCAATCATCCTGTTCAACCTGTCACACCTGCAAACTGCAACTGGCAAATTGTCACCTTAAGAGACTGTCTGTGTGAAACAGGAGGAGGAATTAGGATTACAGGGGTGGGAGAACTGGCCCTCCAGATGTTTTGGATTTCAAATCTCAGAAGTCTTTCTCAGTGGAGGTGAGCCAAAGCCAGTGATTCTCAATACTGGGTCCCCAGATGTTCCAACCCCAGAAATCAGGACGAGTGGAGCTAATGGTGAAGACTTCTGGGAGTTTTTGTCTCAAGAACATATTGGGACACGAGGTTGGGAACCACTAAACTAAGGGTTTTGGGGAGCAACATCAGGAGGACCGAAAGTTCCCTGTCACTACTCTTACATGACACTACCTGCAAACATATCAAGGCATCATATGGGGGGGGGGCGAAGAATGCTTCCCCTCCCAAGGACTATTTTTTCACACATATTTAGTCAAGAAATAGTCCTTAAGTTGTGCAGCTAATCATCTCTTTAATCAACTGAAGGACTCTTTTTAAATTAATGATCAGTCTCCCAGTAACAATTAAATGAATATGCATGCTACTAAAATAACCATGTAGATGCCTCTTTTGCGTGTGAGGGGCACTAAAGGAAGTGGAAGACAGATCAGAAAAATACTACTACTGTACTTGCCTTTAGAAGGGAAGCAACAACTTTATTATTAGTATTTTAATAATTCTTCAGTCACCTTCCTTTGCAAAAAAAATCTTAGCAGCTAGACAAATGTGACGTAATCTGCATAGCTCATAAACAGAATTTATTCTCATTGATTTTCACCAGCAGAAACACTGGTTCCGGGGTGGAGAGCTTTTAAATGGACCAGATGTTGTGGAGTCGACCAAGCCTCAGAAAGCCCCACCCAGCTAAGGACTGTGGGAGCCAAGTCAATAGCATATGGAGAGCTCAAGGCTCCCTGTCTTTATTTTGAGTGATTTACCTCCTTTGGAAAGTGAGTAGCCCTAACCATGGTGCACCAGCTGAGCTTATAAAGGCACCACAGCCAGCTCTTGCATGCTTCACATCTTGGATTGAACACATCCAAATGAGAAAACCCAAAATAATCTGGCTGGTATCCCATTAGAGTAACCTTAACCAAAGAGTAGAAGCAATTAGTGAATGACAGTTCAACTCATACGCAAATCCCACCGAATCAGCAGGTCTCCTCTCTGTGGGATTAGTCACAGCAGAGTGGCCTGTGTCCTATGCCTTTGGGAAGCAAGCGGGCAAGAGCTTCTATTCTCATGTGCCTTAAAAGAACTTGGAATAATAGGCTCTACTAGTCACAAAAAGCAGATGTCTATTAATGCAACACAAATTTTCCATCCCTCCAGAGCATCTGGGGCAGGTGGGTTATACAGTAAGGTGGTGGGATCAATGATGTGGGGAGATGGACACCAGTGAATACCACCCAGTGGCCTTTTCCAAACAGATTGCGAAAGACCAATGTCTTCAAATTTGACAGCTACTCTTCAGCCAGGGTAAATGAACCCCCAAAGAAACCAATGACTACCAAGGCAATGTCCTTTATACCTCAACAGCAGTGAGAATTTTTATGCCCTGTAAACCAATGCCCAGATCTCAGGGAACAACCTATTTATTTAAAATATTTTCATGTCACCCTTCCTCTTTTTATACCAAGATGATAAATAAAAAAGCACACAACAGTATAATCTCCTATAAAAATTACTATTATGTGGTTTGATGTTGCTCTCACCAGTGCATTCACACTAATAAGGCAGGAAAAACTTAAAATAGATAAAAATAGACAGACTAATAGTTTTTAATGCCATGACAAATAAATGGGTTTGGATTCAGTGCCATGTAAGAGATCCATCTGACCTGGACCATTGAGAAACCAGATCAGCGTAAGAGATTTGCGACTCCAGGGAGAAATTCTTGTCGGCTGAAAACAAGGAGTAATCTATAGGAGCCCTCAACCAGCTTGAAGAGTCCTGAGCCTCAAGCATGTATAGTTTGCTGTCCACTGTAAACTTTCCCTTAATCCCAGAATCTCTTTTGCACCCCAGCAATGGACCCACAAGAAGCATGGATTCCCTTTATCTCCTGTAAAGCTTCCTTGCCAGGAGTCTTCTTGAGAGGAAAGGTCTCCTCAGGAAAAGTTCCATCTAAAAGCCAGTATGCCATGGAGAACCAGGAACACGAGTATCTGGTGGGACAAACAGATCAAGCTGCCAGTTTCTTCCGGATCTCTGCTAGGTTAACATGATTCTTTTAATCCATTATCTGGAAGTGGAGTCATGGCAGCTGGACATCTTGTATCAAGTACCAATTCAAAAATAGGTCGTACAGAAATCATCATACAATATGTCTCTAAAGATTCTCAGTCATCCAGGTGAGTTTATCTGGAAGTTGAGTCAATGGCAACTAGACTTCTTTTCTTGAGAGACTGAAACATTTCACTGCTCATCCAAGCAGCTTCATCACTCTGAGGAATCTCTTTTAATCCATTAGCTTTGGCTCCTTCAGAAAGCTGTTGCATGTCCATGGATAACTTGTTCTACCTTTAGGTACCCGAGAAGCCTTTCTCTCCTGTTGTCACATAACACTACCCAGAACCATCCACAAATGAACATAAATCCCAAACAGGCCAATGTAGAGAATGATATTTCTTATGATATTGAGTCTTTCTCAAGCCACTTAGGACTATGAAATTATATGGAATAAGACACTGTCCTCCCTCTTCTGCTTCAATTGTTTATACAGTGTTCCCCCATCCTTTTGTGGTTCACATACTGCAGTCCCAGTATATTGTGACATTGCAGTACAGTGGTACCTTGTATAAAGGAATTAATTCGTTCCAAATGAAATTATGTTAAGCAAATTTTCCTTTATACAAA
Source organism: Phrynocephalus versicolor (assembly GCA_023846285.1). Classification (NCBI taxonomy): domain Eukaryota; kingdom Metazoa; phylum Chordata; class Lepidosauria; order Squamata; family Agamidae; genus Phrynocephalus; species Phrynocephalus versicolor. Next base: position 11,939,811 of record JAHTLZ010003468.1, on the reverse strand, counting down.
TTCCCATAGGAATGCATTGAAAGCAGAGTAATCCCATTTTTATGTTGTATGGATTTTCCCCATAGGCAATTATGTTAAGCAAATTTCCCCTATCTCTGAAATTTTTTATGTTGTACAAATTTTCTGTTATACAAGCTGTCTGTTATACAAGGTACCACTGTATATGAAAGGCAAGCCCCCCTGGGGTAAGCTGGATGGGCCTGTTTCAGGCCTCCTGTAGTTACCCTAGGCCTGGCGCTGCCCAGAATGGGCCTCTGATGGCCTTCCCTGGCCTGTCAGAGTCCCCAAAAGTGCTTTCCGGTGAACTAAAAGTGAACCAGAAGTGCTTTCCGGCGATCCAGAAGTTGCTTCTGGTTTTCTGGAAGTGACTTCCAGTTTGCTGGAAAGCACTTCCGGAGTTTGCGACAGGCCCGGGAAGGCCATTGGAGGCCCATTCGGGGCAGCGCCAGGCCTCAGGTAAGTGCAGTTAGGCCCAGATAGGCCCCCTGGTCCCGACCCAACACAGCACCCACATATCACGGATTTTCAACTATTGCAGGTCTGGTCAGGTCCCTAAACCCCGCGACAGGCAAGGGGTTACTATATCACCTGTAGTCACTTTGGATGTACTTTTTGTGTATGCCATTAAATTGCTTCCAGCCCACTACAAGCCTAAGGATTAATGACTTCTGAAAGTTCCTGTCTTTAACAACCCAGCCAAATATTTCAAATAGAGATGGGCTTGAAGCCCTGATTTTGCCCCTGCCCCCCTCTGAGGGATACCTGCTCAGAAGAATCAAAGAATCATAGAGTTGGAAGAGACCTAGAGGGCCATCCAGTCCAACCCCCTGCCATGTAGGAACCCCCATCACAATATTTCTGACAGATGGCCATCCAGCCTCTGCTTAAAAACCTCCAAGAACGGAGACTCCCCCCCTCCGGGGCAGCATAATCCACTGCCGAACCAAGAAGTTCTTCCTAATGTTCAAGTGGAATCTCTTTTCCTGTAGTTTGAAACCATTACACCGAGTCCTAGTCTCTGAAGCCATGGTAAACAAACCCTCTTCGATATGACATGATTTCATATATTTAAACATAGCTATCATATCCCCTCTCAGCCTTCTTTTTTTAAGGCTAAACATTCCAAGCTCCCTAGCTGTTCCTCCTCAGAAGGCATTTCTTCCAGACGTTTAACGATCCTGGTCGCCCTCTTCTGGACCCGTTCGAGATTGTCAACATCCTTTTTAAATTGAGGTGCACAGAACTGGAGTGGGCACAGTACTCCAGGTGCGGTCTGACCAGAGCAGAATAGAGTGGTACTATCACCTCCCTTTCTCTAGACAAGTGGTTCTCAACCTGTGGGTTTCCAGATGTTCCTGGACTGCAACTCCCAGAAATCCTGGCCAGCTCTGGCTCTCTTGGCCACTGTGTCACACTGCTGGCTCACGTTCATTCTGTGGTCCACCCAGACTCCCAGAAGTATCCCAGCTTCCCTGCCAGGCCTCGTCTTGCTTCTGAGTGAGCGCCTGCTGGAGGGGGTGGGGAGCCAAACCACGGAACATCTGTCGCAGTGGTAAACAAATCAGCATGAAACACCAAATCATTAGTTTGTGCCCATCTCTAGCTTCTAAATACCATGGCTTCCTCTACTGAGTCAATTTTTCTTTTCCTAGGTATTTTTCCCTATTACCTTCAACTTTTATTAACATTGTCTTTTCCAGCACTCCTTCTGCTCTCATTATAGGCCTTAAGTGCGACAGATTCAGTGTTGTAATTCTAGATTTCATAGAATCATAGAATAATGAAGTTGGAAGGGCAATACAAGGCCATCAAGTCCAACTCTCTGCTCCACGCAAGAATACAAATCAAAGGATACCTGCCAGGTGTTTATCCAAATTTATCTTGGATGCCTCCAGTGTTGGAGCACTCAACACCTCCTGAGGTCATTGGATCCACTGCCCATACTGCTCTAACAGTTAGGAAGTTTTTCCTGATACTCAGCTGAAAGCTGGGTTCTCTTAACGTGAGCCCATTGTTGCGTGTTCTGCACTGATGGAGAACACAACTACCCCCCCCTCTGTATGGCAGCCCTTCAAATATTTGAAAAATGCTATCATATCACATCTCAGACTTCTTTTCTCTAGGCTAAACATCCCTAGTTCTTTCAGCCTTTGGCTAAACACCCCGAGTTTTAATAAATTCAGGCTTGATTTGATCTTGTACTCACTTTCCTTGATCTTTCTGGCAGTTCACAGCACCCATAAAACTCTCCTCCAAATTGCAAATGAATTGTCGATCCCCATCAGTGTAGTTCTTTAGCCATCTTTTGCGTAAGTACATTATAATCGGGAGCACCATAATCCGAACCCGGGGCTAAGGAACTACAGTATAGAGAAAAGTCATTGTGGGAATAGACATGGGTAGATCTAATACAGGGGTTCTCAACCTGTGGGTCCCCAGATGTTCCTGGAGTGCAACTCCCAGAAACCCCTTCTAGCACAGCAAGTGGTGGAAGCTTCTGGGAGTAGCAGTCCAGGAACATCTGGGGACCCACAGGTTGAGAACCACTGATCTAATAGATACAGTCCCTATAGACCAGTGGTGGTGAACCTTCAGCACTCCAGATGTTTTGGACCACAACTCCCAGAGTCCTTTGTTACTGGCAATCTAGGCTTGGAATTCTGGGAGTTGTGGTGCAAAACATCTGGAGCACCGATGGCTCGCCACCACTGCTATTTATCGACCAAGAAGAGGCAATCTGTGACCCTCTAGTGGACATTTTGGCTATGGCTGGTAGAAAGGATCAATCACTTTTGGGACACAGTACTACATGTTCCTCGCTGCCTAGATGCCCTAAGCCAGTGATGGTGAAACTTTTAGAGACCGAGTGCCCAAACTCCCATTCAAAACCCAGTAATTTTTTTGCAAAGTGCCAATACAGTAAATTAACCTGTATACAGGTAGCTATGAACGGGCAATGTCGGGTGCCCACAGAAAGGGCTCCGAGTGCCACCTTTGGCACCCATGCTATAGGTTCGCCGTCACTGCCCTAAGCACATCCGATCTCGCCCGATTTCGGAAGCTAAGCAGGGTCGGCCCTGGTTAGCACTTGGATGGGAGACCACCAGGGAATACCAGGTGCTGTAGGTGCCTGGAGCAGGAACTGGCAAACCACTCCAGTAATCCTGCCAAGAAAACTCCATGGTCATGGGTCACGAAGAGTCGGTCACGACTGTAACGACACAACACACATACACACACTACATGTTCCTCAGGCCTGGCATAGGACACCCAAGGTCCATTCTACATTCACAGTTCTAATGTCACCCCCATCCCAGCATAGTCTGTTACCTAGCACAAGGCATCGTGTTTCCCATGTTCCAAGCACAGGGACATCCAAAAGAAAGTTCAGCTCAGGAGCTAGCTCCATGGCTGCAAGTGGTGTCCTTGCCACCTATACAGCCTTGCACAGACAGGGCTGGTGCCTGTCACAGAACATTCATTATGACACTGTGTTAGGGTATAACAGTAAAGTAACTAACAATTGTAAGTAAGTTGCTTAAGAGTTTGTAACTGTAGTAAACCAGTCAGGGATCAGCTGACTGCAACTGTGTATATAGTGGTTAGCAAGTGAGGGTAACACTTGATCACTTCATCCCAACCTCCTGATGATGATCCATGCTGCTACACGTCTCTGCTGAAGGACTCTGTGACTGTAAGATGGAATGCTGAAGAAAGCTGTTTATGTTATGTTATTTTGCCAAGTTATTCTTTGTAAATAAAACTCTGCTAAAAAACCACAACACACTGCAAGGAAGCCAGGTTATCACCACTAAGTGGTGGAGGAACCACATCAGAGTCGTCTTCCCTGGCTGATGGACCAGAAACCACTCGTGAGCATTTAGCCTAAGTACATGGCATCAATATACTAGTTAGATCAAAAAATCAAAAATCCCTTGAATGGCAATTAATCCTCGGGAGACCCGTGTTACATTTTTATTACAAATGTCACTAGATAACCACTGGGCAGAACCTGGCTAGAAGGTGGGAGGATTGTCGTGGAAGAATATAGAACTAGAGACAGAGAAGAATTCGCCTCTCTTCACCACTTTAAATCCTACTGCTAAGTCTGATTGACAAGGTGTTTCGCCAAATTATCGAATTAGCTATTGCCAGAACAGAACTCCATTTTGCAACCATCGCCATTAGCAACACGGCCCCTCCAGCATGTTAACAAGATCCTAAATTAAAGAAGGAAATGGCACAGGATTCAAAGTGGTGAACAGGGGAGAATCCCTCCCTTTTGCAGCTTTCTCTGTCCTTCGTTTCATATTCCTCCATGACAACCCTCCTCTGTCTATCCTCTGTGGCTTTTCTTCTTTTCTGGTCCGGTTGGACTACGTTTCTCATCTGTCCATGCCTACAGCTAAGGAAAATTTCAAGGATTTCACCACTGAGAGAAACCAATTAGGAATTGAAGATAGCATTGCCCGTTTACACATTACACTGAAGAGAAATGCTGCTGCCATCTTCTGGTAGGAATATTCATTCCAACTGTTGAATTACCTATTGAGGAACTGAGCACGTGAATTGCTTGCCGTTATCATTTAAGATGTGCACCTAAAGACCATGGTGTCAAAACCGTGGCCTACAACCCACTCGTCCGTCGTAACAGAGACTGAAGTGTGCCTTGCAAAACTATAATCATATGTCTGTGTCCAAGAAGCACTGATCATCAGCACCTGGCCACTATAGAGGCAGCACCATTCTTCCCTGGGATGGAAACAATGCGGTCCATTGGCATTTCTGAGGCAGCCTGTGTTACATCACTTCAAAGTATAATTTGCCTGCTGTCGCAAACCACCCAGAGTAGCCTTCGGTTTAGGTGGCGTGGCAGAGAAATCTAATAAATAAATACATAATAAAAGTGTAGAAAGATGCCAGAAACACCGCTGCTGCCCAGAAAATCTCCTTTATATCCCCAAGCCTTTACTGAAGAAACCCAAGGAAGGACCCGATATTGAGTATCAATGAAGCAACCTGCCTTCCGGTTGCTAAGAGGACCTTGTTCTAAGAACTAGGAAATGGGGAAAACATGGGGAAGGAGGAGTCCTGAAGCTGTTGGGGGACTCCCAATTCCGATCAACCTTAACCAACAGATTTATGAGTATTTCTCTTCCCCCTCCCCCAAAAAACCCCACTATCTGTATGAAAGGCTAAAGTTTTCACACCTCAAAATCTAAAATGGCGGAAAAAAGCAAAACTCAGTGCTTTGTCAGAAATCAAAAGTTTGGAGAATGCTTATCTTTGCGGATGGAGCTGAATAATGTGAACGGAGGTTTTCACTAAAATATGCATAGGCTTTCCCAAACTCGGCATGTCAGAAGATGATGACTATCCTATTCTTTATATGGATACCCAGTGCGGTGTAGCAGATTGAATAATGGCCTAGGATTCAGAGGACCTAAGTTTGATTCTCCAGCACTACCGTGAAAACTCCCACTGGGTGGTGGTGATGGAACTGGTAAAACCATTCCTCAAATACTGTACCACACTTACCTTGAAAACCCTATTGGGGTCACTAAAACACTGCCCTGACTAAATAGCGTATAACAACAGCAACTAGGTTTCCAACAGAATTAAAAGCGAAGGCTAAAAGGTACAGGAAAAGGATGTGTCTGCTGTCATCTCTGGGTTAGTGCCAGAAAGTTTTACAAAAGGCCTATAAATTGCCATTTACCTACCTTCCAGAACTAAAGAGGAGATCTCAGGAAGCAACCAAACTTTCACAGGCACAAAGCAAATTTTACTTGTTTTGACTCTTTTAAAAAACCTGGTTATAGGGATCCCATAACCCTCCTGTTACAGCATCTCCATTGGCTGCCGATCTGTTCCCAGCACATTTCAAAGTGCTGTTTTTTAACCCTAAAATGCTAAACAGCTTGGGTCCAAGCTATCTCAAGGACCGTATCTCCCTTTATGAGCCTGCCTGTGTGTTAAGATCACCAGGACAGGCCTTTCTCTCAGTCGAGAGAGGTGAGGAGAGTGAGACATGAGAAAGGGCCTTCCCTGTCACTGCTCCCCGACTTTGGAACTCCTTCCCACAGGAGGCCAAGTGGGCCCCACCTTTGCTGTCCTTCTGCAAGGAGAAAAAAGCCCTTCTCTTTAGGCAGATTTTCACTCAGTGGCTGGCTGCCTGAGTGGGGTTTTTAGATTTTCACTCAGTGACTGGCTGCCTGAGCGGGGTTTTTAAATGGATTGTTGCACCTTACTTTTTTGAATGTGGTTTTTGTGTTGCTTTTATTTAACATGTTAATGTGGAATTTGTTTGGTTCTTTTAAAATATTTCTATATTCACTGTTTTTAGCTTTTATATATTGTCTCTTAATGTAGGAGCTGAGTCATGGCAACTGGACCTCTTTTCTTGTGGGATCAGAGCGTTTTGCTACTCATCCAAGTATCTTCCTCAGACTGAAGAAGCTGCTTGGATGAGTAGCGAAACATTTCAATCCCACAAGAAAAGAAGTCCAGTTGCCATGACTCTGCTCCCAGATAACCTCATCTGGATGACTGAGAATCTCCACAGACATTATCTTTTAATATTGTAAGCTGCCTTGGGTCCTTTTAAAGGAGAAAAGCATTGTAAACTATTGTAAATGAATAAATACTTCTCTCTCAGTCCATCCTCACAAGCCTTCAGCATCATACATATTAAGAACACAGATATTTGAAGACACACAATGTTGGGATAGGGGTGGGGACTGTCAATTTTGCAGACCTCATTTGCTTGTAGAGAGCCTTTTTTCCCCAACAGGAAATATGTTTCCCCTCGTTGTAACATGTGGCCTTCCCTCTCTAATCTAGCCCTTCTTTTTATGCACCATTATCTTTCCTGCAGAAAATTATAAGAGACTGTGCCTTAAATTCAGGGATTTGTATATCCCTTGTTTAAATCTGAAGTCGTCTTCTCGTATCTGTTGCCTTCCTTGTGGGTTGTTCTACAAATGTTACCCTTTCCAGCCAGCAAAGGCCCTGCTGGCGGCTGTAATCCAACTCATTGAGAGAGTGATCCAGCTTGGGAAAGGCCACGCTGTAGCCTGACCGGATTGATGCCCAGTTTGGCAACAGTCAAAGTGCAACTGCTGATGCTAAGTCAGGCACCCATAATACCTCGCTGACAAATATAATCTGACGTCTCTATTTAAGAATCAACAGGAACAGCAGACCACTCAAGTTCACTCTGCCTAAGACAATGATAATCCTTACCCAAGACTGAACACGAAATACAAAGCTGTTACTTCTGATTTTCATTTAGTACAGCACAGTGTGTGTGGTAGAGGATTCTACTTAATGCACCTCTGATGCCTAGTCCGCCTTCAACAGCTTCTTTTTACGCCTTCCCATTTTAGTGAGCTATGTTTTTGAGAAATGACAGACTGTTCAGAATCTGGGGGCATCCCTGTAGATGTTTCTGGCCAGTAACAGTGACAATTAATGATGGCAGTTGTAGGCTAAACCTTCCTCAACAGACAAAAAAATTAATGTCACTTCCACAGAAAATGATATTCAGCTTTTCTTTTTTGGAGAAGATCAACAATGGGATACAGGCGTATATGTAAACCATGTAATGGACAGATTATTGAGCTCGAGCTCAAGAAACCTAGGTGGAAATCCGCACTCAGCCATGAAAACTGACTAGGTGACTGTGACAATGCTAACACCACTCCTTAAATTTCTGATACCTCAGAAATCCTACTAGGTTTACCATAAACCAGAATCAACCTGGTGCTACATCACACATACAAAGCATCTGAAGATCTACCATTTAGAAATCATGCAACACTGGCTAGAATTCTGTTCATTTCACCCAACAGCTTAACTCCACCAGCATACATTCCAACAGCAAATTTCCACCAGCTAAGAAAGGGGTGTCGTCTTATTCTCAATGCCCAACAGCTTGTATGACTTGGAACATGACCAGGCAAAAGGGACATTTACACTGTTGAAGTCACACCACTGTTAAATATGTGCAGTGGGCCCTTGTATAACAAACAGCTTGTATAACATAAAATTTTTACAACATAAAAATTCTGGATAGGGGAAATTTGCCTACCATAATCGCCTATGAGGAGAATCTGTAGAACATAAAAATGGGATCACTCCGTTTTTAATGCATTCCTATGGGGAATTTGTATAAAGGAAAATTTGCTTAACATAATTTCATTTGGAACAAATTAATTCCTTTATACAAGGTGCCACTGTAATAGAATTCTGGCCACCATTAATTAGAATGCAGTTGATTTGGCTGGCCTAGATGGACCAGCAGTCTGGCTCCATCTGCAGCACCTCTTTGTTTTCTTAATTTTTTTCCAACTACTTTGGGTCCAAAGCAGTTCCTTCAGTTCTTGGAGAAAGGTAGGATATAAATAAAACAAAGTAACTAGTAAAATTGTATGGGATTCCACAAGGATTCTGCCCTTCAGGCTTGATGGATTACAACTCCCACCATTCTCTGTCAACAGCTTCACAGGCTGGGAATGGCAAGCGTTCCAGTGCCTCACATCCCTTTGGTATCAGATCAGGCAAAAACTGGCTAAGGGAGACCTTATCATGCTATTAGCATCTCTCTCGGTGGAGAGATCTTCATATAATTCTTCACATAAATTGGACTGAACCTCTCTGCCTTCTTCTCTGAAGACAGCTGAGAACAACAGCTCTACCCTGCAAACACTGGTGATGAAATTGATCTAAGAAGACCAAGCGGTCGGCAACATTCTTCCAAAGAGCAAGACAAACCAACTGAGGCATTTTCAAATGTGTGCAGAACTCTATGTTGATGTTTGATGATCATATACTTCTTCTGACTAAAGGAGAAATGACCAGTGGTACCTTTGTCTATTTTGTTTAGTCTTCTTCAAAACATGCAACAATAGCACCCTGCTTTAATTGGTTTGTACAGCTAATAGGCTATTTGACCCAACTCAGCAACAAAAATCCCCACCCACATACATGAGCAAAGACTATCACGCAACATTCTCACATACAGTATTGTGGTCATACTAGACTGCCTGTTAAGACCTCATGCATTATTTACCAAGCAAACTCTTGCACTTGGTAACCACTCTGAAAAAGTTGTAGTCCCACTAAAATGGCATTTGAAGAAAAGGTGCAAAAATGGACATGATGACCATAAGAAAATAAAGAAATAAAACATCTATATGACTGTGATTTCTGTACGTTACTGTGTCTACCTAAATGTTTTAGGGTGACTTTCCCATTGGTTGTTTCAAGATTTCTTCCTATACTAGCTTGGGATATTTAAACCTATCACTGTACACCTTTAACAAATCTAAACCTATCACTGTACAGTACACCTTTTTACTCTCTGTCCTTAACTGTTGTGGAGGCCTAAGCTTGTGGAACATAGGCTAAAACAACATTAATTGGCTGAAACTTGGTGATATGTTGCCTGCATGAAACCTAAGCGGATTTCTGCAAACACAGGTGTTTCCCTCGTTTTCCATTGTAACAGTTATTAGAGTGCTCTGATGCCCCAAAATATGTTTTAATTGAGCAAATTAAACAAATCTCAGGCATGAATGTGGACTAACCTGGTGAGTTCTCCTCTTTTTCTTCTGAGAACGAGTAGAAGGTAAAAAAGAAAACAACGGCTGCAAAAGTCAGCGATACTGAAATGAAGAGGCCAGACCCTACCACAGAAAGGTCCAGCGGAGCCCACATAACCAGGACATGTGAGCTTTCCTGTATGATATTTATAGACGCTATGCCAGGCCTCTAGACAGCTGCCTCCACTACTTTCCCTCTCCTATTGGTGGATATAAAAGTCACAGTCTTAGACTGACTATGTGCCAGACAGGCTCCTTTCCAATTGTACAGTACAGTACTTTGAAAATTCAAATTCAAGATTTTGTCTTCACAAAACACTATAAACTGAAATCATTGAAGAAAAAGAATTTAAAATAAACAAAACAAAACCAAGAGAACAAAATGAGACAAATGTCAATACAATACAAAATAGTATGATACATGCAGTATTAATTGCCTTATGTATTTACAAAGAGTCAGCAAAGGGCTTCTATATGCCTACACAGATATCCTCTTGCAGTTGCTTTCGATATGATATTTGTTCAAATGAGGCTAGTTGTCGCAGGTCTTCTAACCATTGTGAGAAGGGTGGAGGATGGTTATCCTTCCAGGGCTTTAATATAAGTCTTTCTGCCACTATGAGTACTCTCAGAAACCAGTTTCGTTGAACCGTAGGTAGACCTCATACAATTGGAGTATAATTTAAAATCACATGAGTATCCTGAAATAACAGAAATCTTCCTAAAACTATATTAATGTAGACAAACACTTCCATCCCAAATAGGTGTATTACTGGACATTTCAAAAGCACTATATATGTATTAAGGATGCATTTATACAATTACATCTCCAACACCTATCTGAATTTATCAGTTTCTTTCAAAACAGTCACTGTGGGGTCCAATATATTCTAAATATTATTTTTGTTGATGGATTAATCTCAATTTCAAGTCCAGGGAAGCATATTTTATAGATTCCAATACATCTCTCCATTGCTTAGCCTGTATTTTGTCTTCTAGTTCCCTGTTCCATAATTCTTTAAGTTTTTGAATATCTGTTTTATAAATGTCCATTATGTATTGCAAAAACCTAAAATAAAAAGTTAAAAAGATTTTGTCTGCTCCTTGGCAAGACCAAGGGACTTCTCTGTACTCTGCAGATTAAGAAGTGGGGGTGGGAAGACCTATTGGCAACAAGGTGGCCAAATTTTATTATGATCTTTTGAAAGGTGTCTGTGAATTGTATTTTCATCTGGCAACCCATCCCAATTGGCCGCTTTAACTTTTTATAATGTCATAAAGCTGTCTGAACTTCTTTTTCTTTTGTTATTTGAGGGATACCATGTGTTCACATTTCAGAACAGTGCTAAAAAGTTATTCCACCCTCCCACAAATAACTAGCAACGATAAACTTAAGCATTATCCTTCTAATGATATGCACCATATGTTGACCAACTTTGCTCTCATTTTCATATGGTTTTGCCCTGTATACAATGTTTTACCTGAACACACACAAGCACCTGCAATATATCAGACAATTGTCAGCTCTTATGTCATCCCAACAAGCCACTGCATGACTAAGTTAGACATGTCATAATGGACAATGGGTACACATATTACTAAAAATTAAAATGCTCAGGAGCCTCCAGTGCAGGGGCAGGTCATTACAGGCAGGGATTTGCAAAGGAACTCCAGGAAGATGGCACACTGGTGGGAAGCCAGACCTCTCCCTGCTTTGGGTTTTGGCGGCCTGCACAGAGTGCACTTACTCGCATGCAAATACTCCCTCCTCTGCCTGAGTTAGGGGCCACAATACTTGCCCATGCCCTGGATGGTGGCAACCCATGCCATGCCCCTGATGCCAGATTCAGTACGGTATTTGGCGCCTCAAAGGGAAGGAAAGCCAGTGACAGGTAAGGAATGAAACACTGGACTTACAACCCCATCTTCCTAACGGGCACCAACCATGATGGCAAAATGGAACCTCACGGGGCTGAAAAACTGTCGGCTGCAAAGTTGGCAACTCAGCGGTTCGAATCCCGGGTGCCACGTAGCAGAGTGAACTCCCGCTGTTAACCCCCAGCTCCTGCCAACCTAGCAGTTCGAAAACATGTAAAATGCAAGCAGATAAATAGGTACCGCAGTAAAAAGCGGGAGGGTAAAACACTGCTTCCTTGCAGCCACATGGCCACGGACTTGCACAACACTGGTTCTTTGGCTTAAAAACGGAGATGAGCATCGCCCCTAGAGTCGGACACGACCAGCAGGCATGTGCCGGGGGTAAAACCTTTACCTTTTACTTCGGAACAAGTGTCGGGGGAAGGGGAGCGGGGAAAGGGAGTTGGAAAGAACAGGCTGATGATGATTGTGACGGTGCCCCCACTCATGCCCTGCATTCAAGCGCCTTCCACGCAGATCCCCATTTCGTTAAGCGCCGCCGGGCAGCCCCGTCTTGTTGTTACCAATAGGTCTCCCCACCCCACCCCACCCCACCCCACCCTTCTTAATCTGCAGAGTACAGGGAAGCCCCTCGGCCTTCCCAAGGAGCAAACAAAATCTTTTTGACTTTTCATTTTTGGTTTTCGCAATACTTAAAAGAACATTTATATAATAGATAACAAGGAAGCAGGTTGAGCGGGAAACCCGCGATCACGCACGCTGCTACCTCCCCCTCCCCCATCACCGTGCTTCTACCCTTGGCTGCCATTTAGAGACAAGCCCCTTTAAAGCCAAGACGGAAAAGCAAAACACAACACACACACACCGGACGCCCACGTGCAACCAGCCTCTCCTGGCGGCGGCGGCCACGCCTCCCTCCGGCCCAGCCGCAAGTGCGCATGCGTCGCCCTCCCTCCGACCCATTCCCTCCCTCCCTCCGCTGCGGTGTTCTGTCCTCCTCCTCCTCCCCCCTTAGTCCGGAAGAGGCCGATCAAGGAAGGCACTTCCGCTTCCGGCTCCAACTACTGTTCCCGCCTCTTCGAATCCGGTCGGAAAGAACGAACGAGCGACCCCGAAGCCTGGCCGAAGAGAGAGATAGAGAGAAAGAGAGAGGGAGGGAGAGAGAGAGAAAGGCGGGGCGTCCGTGGCCGGCGGAGGAGGGCGTGAAGGAGACGGGGAGCGCGGGGAGGCCGAGAGGACGCCGGCCTTCCCTTCCCACAGGCCCCGCCGTCGCCTTATCCTTCCGGTAGGGCTCTGAGCTTGGTAGTCATGGAAACCAGCAGCCCCCCCTCCCCCGCGCGCGTGCACACCGCCTCGCGGCACTCTTTCCTCCCTCGGGGGGGGGGGAAAGTCTCCCGCCCCCCCTCCGCCTCCTTCCCCGCTTCTCCCCCCTTCCTCCCGCGTCCCTTTTGAAATCCCTCAACCACCAGCACCACCACCACCGGAGTGCAGTGCGCGTGTGTTGTGTGAAGGGGGGGGGGGAGAGCGGCTGGCCGGCCGGGCGGCCAGTAGCGGAGCGGCGAGCGGGAAAAGTCCTCCGTTCAAACAGCGCCGGGTCTTGGGGCCGCCTGGTCCTCCTGAGAGGGTTTTTTTCCTGGAAGTTTCGGGCCTCTTTGTGCCTTGAGAGACGAGTCTTTGTGGGTATTGGTGTGTGTGTGTGTGTGTGCGTGTGAAGGAGAAGTAAGCCTTTCTCTGTGTGTGTGTGTGTGTGTGTGTGTGAAGAAGAAATAAACCTCGATATGTGTGCGTGTGTGAGAGAAGTAAGCCTGTGTGTGTGTTTGTGTCTGAAGGAGAAGCAAGCCTCTGTGTGTGTGTTTGTGACTGAAGGAGAAGCAAGCCTCTGTGTGTGTGTGAAGAAGAAACAAGCCTCAGTGTGTGTGTGTGTGTGAGAGAGAGAGAGAGAGAGTGAGTCAGTGAGAGAGAGAGAGAGAGAGAGAGAGAGAGAGAAGTAAGCCCATGTGTGTGTGTTTGTGTCTGAAGGAGAAGTAAGCCTGCCCAGCCTGGCCTCCTCCCAAACTCAGGGAAGGAGGAGGTGGTGGGTGAGGGTGGGGGACACGAGCAACGGAGCATGTGGGTGCGAATATCCAGATCTTTTGCCAGGCCTCAATTTAGGGGCCTCTCCTTCAGCTTCTTTTTTGTTTCCTTTTTGAAGGAAAAAAAAAGAGGGAAAAGAGGGAAAAGAAAGGTGTTGTCTGTTTAACTTGAGGAGAAAGCTTTCCCGTTCACTTGCACACCCAGTCACCATCTTTAATGCTCCAGTGCAGGAATAGGAATAGAATACAACAGTGTTTCCTTGCAGCTGTGCCAGCCACATGTCCACAGACTCGCACAACACTGGCTCTTTGGCTTGGAAAGGGAGATCAACACTGCCCCTAGAGTCAGACACGACTAGTATGCATGTGTGGGTGGGGAAAACCTTTACTTTTTTACCTTACAGGAGCAGGTGATACTAAAACACTGAGCACACCGCTGGTTTCCAGTGTAAATCTATCTTTGTCAGGCTGTGCAACTGAATATTATGGACAGGACATACCTCTATGAGAATCCCAAATATTCCCAACAGCTGCCTGTCCCCCATCTGGTCCTCAAAGGTGGAACTTAAATTTGCCTCCAATTAACTTGAACTTGGGAGTAGATTAGATTTTGTTTGTGGCACAGGGTCTGACACACAGTGCTTCTATGAAGACTCTGCTCACAACCTGAGTTTGATCTTGGGCTCAGGTACCCAGCTTTAGGTTGACTCAGACTTCTATCCTACCAAAGATAAGAACATAAGAACATAAGAAGAGCCATGCTGGATCAGGCCAAAGGCCCATCTAGTCCAGCTTCCTGTATCTCACAGCGGCCCCACCAGGTGCGTTTGGGAGTGCATGAGACTAGATATCTGTCTCCCGACACCACTCCCCTGCATCTGGCCCCCGAAGCAACCCGGTTCAAAGCCTGGAGACTCCACATCTCCATCATGGTTTGATGATAGTTTGGATATGCTGCTCAGGCAGGTAAGGGATGCATGTGTAGCCCGCAAGTCTGTCAAGGTCCAATCTCCTTGCTGTGAATTCTGTGTAGGTGATTGAAGGAAGACAAGCCATTTTGTCTTCACAATGAAACTATGATACCAAACAATTACAAAACAATGGTAAGATTTGCTGAAGCCATATGTTCCATTAGTGCAGGGAAGCATCAGATACACAGTATAAATGTTGAGACGGACCAGCTGGACATATTTGGGGCAACAGCAGAAAGTATCTACAACTGATGCAGTACTTTCTTTTGATCAGCTTCCCTCTTCTTTTGCCTCTACTAGTGTAGTCCTCAGTATCTTAATGTATAAAATATAGATTAAATCAATGAAAAATGGGAAAGGGCAGCAGATTCTTAGCCCTTTTGACAATGGCAGTTGAGAGAATTTGGGCAAGTGCAAGTTTTCACACTGAGAAGTACCTGTCAACTTTCCTTGTACACAGGTTTTAAACACAACAGTGTATTATGCCTCATCTTTCTAAAGCGAGTTCAGCTTGGGAGTGCGAAAAGTGACATCAGCAATAAGACAGCAATAACAGGATGACCTTAGCTGCAAGGGTCCCACCTGCATTTTGTCCATCTTATTCGTATTAACAGCTGTCATGCTAAATAATACTAGATAGTTTTGTAATCTTAAATTTTTACTTTCACTATTAAACTTAGCCCATTTTTTCGACCTATGCTTTTAATAGTTTTACTCCAAATTCATATGAGCACCCTAGCCTCTTTTTTTTCCTGCTCTAGTGGAAAATTATAAAGTAGGTACACGTTTTGTAATTTCCAGAGTTGTCATTTAAGTTTGCTTAAACAGCTTCTCGTTTTAGCAGATCCAAAACAGTTTTAGGCTGTGTAGAGTAAATAAAGAAAATGAGTCGTGCCATTTAACTGTTCTGTCGTATTTCTCACGATTGGTTTATCTCTGTCTCTATTTAGTTCCTCTTCATTATTAGGAAGACTGAAGAGATGCAGGAGTCACGATTGTAACCCAAACAGCTGATAGCATTTCAACTGTTCATATAGGAACCTGCTTTGTGCCAGCTCAGACCATTTTCATATTCAGCCAGGTACTGCCTTTTTTGACTTGAGACATTTCATACAAATATCTGTCCTGTCGCCTGCTATCTGCTACCTTAAGTTGTAGGTACCAGCAATTTAATGTTGTTTCTTCTGCACGTGAAACATACTGTGCTAATAGGCTGTTATCTGTTAATAATGGAAAACGTAATTCTATATCTGTTTTTCTTCACATTCATATTATACGTCTTCCTTCTTTGGGGTCATATGTGTTCCTATCTAGGATAGGTAAATTACGATGTTTAGTCTGAAATTACTATAAATAAATAAGATAAATAATGGATGGTCTGGTGATAAGTAGAATCAGAAACACTCATTTGTATGTTTCTGTATGAAAATGAAAGAATTCTTGTGTTTTACTTATCTTCTCTGATTGTAAAAAGTAAAACAGGAAAATTGTCTGGTAGGGAGTGGCAGTACCCAAAACTTTGTACATGTATATATTCTGACTAATAGCATTCTTTCAGCATACTGTAGTCAGTTTACTTGCCAAATCATCACAATGTAGAACAATTAGGTGGATAATGAGATCCTGAAAAACTGGTTCTATTTTAATTTCTGGTTATGTTATAGAGCATGTGAAAGGAAAGGTGCAGGATAGATATTCATCTTAATTTTAAATTATGTGAGTGTAAACAAGCTGTATTATTTCACAGGCACTGTACATGGATGAGTCCAGGTGTTTTTGGATTATTGGTTAAACTGCTGCCCTTTGGAGTCGATAGCATTACGATTTAGTGATGCACATTAATATGGCAGGCTTTATTGCCCAGCTACTACAATAGTGGCTAGGGCAACATGTAACTTAGCTGCCTCTTTTAGCTAGTAATGAGAGCAAGATTCAGAATGTTTATTTATTCAAAATATTTTATGCCACCCCTTTCTTTTTAAAAAGGGACCCCAAGGGGCTTTCATCACTGACAGACAATATTTGAAAGCTAAAAAAAATAAGTATACAAATATGAAAATAATAATAAAAGATGCTGCACTAAATGTGTGACTTAGCTCTTCTACACTTCTCTCCATAAGTCCAGGGAGTGCCATGAACTCTGGGTTTAATTATAGTTATGCGTAACACAAAAGTATAGCGTGCCTCACACAGGAATGGAGAGATCTGCCAGCTGGGTAATTAAACATTGTTACCTGGACAGCCTTACTGGATTTAGTGTCTCTAAGAGCTATAGCATGCCAGTTTCAGTTTCCAAAGATGAAAAATGACGTTCTGAAATTTTTATTTCAAATTACACTTGAAACATTGCATGTCTAATTATATTAGCCAACATTACTAGTAGTATTTGTATGTAATTAGACAAATAATTATTTAAAAAAGAATAATTAAAGTGCCGTCTAATATGAAGAGCCCCGTGGCGCAGTGGTTAAATGCCTGTACTGCAGGTAAAACTGGGCTCACGACCTGCGGTTCAATCCCAGGTAGCAGGCTCAGGGTTGGCTCAGCCTTCCATCCTTCCGAGGCGAGTACCCAGCTTGCTTGGGGGGGGGGGGAGCAATGTGTAGTCTTTATTACTGTAATTAAAACTGTAAACCACCCAGAGACTACTTGAAGTGGTATGAGGCGGTATATAAGCAGAACAGTTTGCTTTAATGTCTTGAAATGATGTATCTTATTATTTTCATGCAAAACTTAGCACCAGTGCTTTTCGTGCAATTATTATTGAGCCTAGAGGAGTTCAAAGTGTGTCAGTTTACAGCTGGCTCACATTGAGCAGTACAGGAGGTGAAGCTGAAGGTTTGCTGTTTTTCTTACAGGCAGGTTTGACAGGAGAAAGGGATTTGTACCAGCTCTGAGCTGGGATCAGCCAGAGAATTGAAGACCTCCTTTTCAAATGAAGGGCTTTTAGGTTGAGCAGTAGATTTCCATTGGCTGTAACAGCTCCCTCCATGGTGGATGGTTCCTCTTCCCACTGGAGGAGCTGTTCTTTCTCGTGCTAAACCCCCACCCCCACACAAATCTGACAGGAACATACAGACCTGTCCTGGATTTTCTCAGTTTTTTAAGAAGCCTCTTATTTTCTCTACCAGAAATTCAGAGTTCTCATGCAAGTCTTTATTCTTCTGTAGAGGGGCTTTTGTAGTAGGCAAAAGTGGAAGGGGTTGGTCTGTATTCTTTTCAAAATGTAGTGTGGAAGGCATAAATTATGCAAAATTATATTTTCTTGTTCTCTTCTTAGGCACTTGAAATTGTTCTTCTCTGAATCAGTTATGTGAGCAGTGTAGTAATGGGTGAGTTCCTGATGGTTAACTAGACTGTATTTTATGTAATGTACATCATTTGCACCTTTCTTGCTTCTAATCGAGCTATATCAAGGGAATATTCCGTAAAGCATTATATTATCATGTAAATTCAGACTTGCCTGTTCAAATCTGAAGAGCCCTTGTGATGGCAGATTTGGATATAGGATCAGGCTCTGGTCCAGCTAATATTTTGGTTTCAGCCTTGAGACTTGCTCCCAGTTCTGTAGCTGTTGGCTTGGTGACCATTTTGTTGATATTACATGTTGTTGAAACTGACTTATAGCAACTGAATAGAGTTTTCAGGGTGAATAATTTAAGATTGGCTTTACCATTTCCACTCGTCCAGTCTATTTCCCTGGCCAAGTAGGGGTTCTAACCCTGTTTTCCAGAGTCCCAGATCATTATTCTGTTCACTAAATGACACTGGGAATCCTGTTTCTTTTGTACCGTTCTTTAGATATCTCACCGTGAAAGCACTATTAGGATTCGTATAAATCAGTTCTAACTTGGTGAATTATAACATAGCATTTGCCATAATAGAAAGGTTTGTGCTATGCTCCCCCTGTTACTGCAGGGATTTGCTGATTTTTAAAATTTAAATTATTTATGGTCTTGGAACCAGACTTTGAATGCCTTTGTTTCTTCTGCACCAGGTATCTAGTACCTATGTCATCTCATAAGTCCTAATGAGTACATAATACTGAACATTTCTATCTTGTGTTATTTACATTATCTTACTTTCAAGGAATTGGACACTAAGATCCTTTTTTTTCCCCAGATGAACCTGCTGATTGTATGAAGATGGATGCTGGAGATTCAGTGTTAGCTAATCACACTTCTGCATTCAAGATTTTTCCTCTGCAACAAAATGCTGTCTCTGGAGAACAACATCCATTGTGTGACAGCAAGGTTTGGGAATTAACTGCTTTTTCACTCAGGTTTTATTACACATGTTTGCTTAGAAATAAACTTCAGATTTTCTGACATACCAATATAAAAAGCAATGCAGTTAATGTCTGTGTTTGGCATTGTAGTGGTTGGTTGATTTAAATATTTAGAAAATACGGATCAAAACAAATTTTATTGTGGTCATATGACCCATACATAGAGCAAGGAACAAGCAATAAACACTAAACACTCAAGAAGAGAATTGCATAGAATAATTAGGCCTCTGGAAACAAATTGGAAGTATCTATGCCAGTTAATGAAATAGTTTTATGCATTGCAGTTTTTTACAACATACCCAGCGGACCCTTGTATAACGAACAGCTCGTATAACGAAAAATCCGTACAACGAAAAAAATTTCCATCACCACTCCCCCTCCCCCTCCCTGTCCAACATGGGTGCAGGCAGTCTCTGGGGATCTTTACCGAAGATGCAAGCTGGCAATGGAGGAGGAGGAGGAGGGCTAGGTCAGCCCGCTCAGCTTGGCTAGGCACCCACAGCAAAGCTTCCTCAGGAATGCCTGCTCGTCTCTTTTCCTTCCCCCTTTCCGTCACACTTTTTCTTCCCCCTCCCCACAACAGCACCTCATCCCCTCCCACAACACCCATGCACACAGCGGCCGCGGCCAGTGAGCCCGAGCCGTGCAGCGCAAGAGAGCTGTGGATCAGCCCTGCCGGACCTGGCGCCGGCGGAGGTGGTGGTGGAACACGCCCCGGGCGGGCTGCGCAGTTGGCCCATTTGCAGAGCCCGTGCCTCTCTCTGGCTGCTGCTGCCATTGCTCAGTCCTACAGGTGGTTTCGCTTTCCCCTGAGCAGCAGCAGCAGCAGCACCTCTGCCGTCCCTTCCTCCTTTGTCTTTGTCTCTGTCTCTCTCCCAGCCCCTCATTCATGAGTTAGGCTTCAACTCGTGCATTCTTTTCCCTTGCTGGCCTCCGGAGCCCCAGCGCCATGCTCAGGTCAGGAGCAGTGTGTGTGTGTTTGTATGTGTGTGTGTGTGTGTTTGTGCAGGGAAGGAGGAGAGGATAGAGGATGGTTCCTAGGCTCGGCCTGGGAAGAATTAACCCTTGTGCTGCTGCACTCTGCCCGAAATCAGTGTGTGTGGGTGGGTGTCTGTTTGCATTTTTGCATTTCTGTTCCCCAAAATTATACATGTACTGTAGTTTGTTTCATTTTTCTCTGCATTGGAACGGATTACTCCATTTTTCAATGCATTCCTATGGGAAATTGCAATTTGTATAAAGGAAAATTTGTTTAACATAATTTCATTTGGAACGAATTAATTCCTTTATACAAGGTACCACTGTAGCTCTATATCCAAGGGCTACAGTATTCTGTGAAAGTACAAAATACATGAGATAATAGAATACCTGCAATATCCTCAGTTACATGGAATATATTCTTGTATTGAACCTTGTATTGAGCCTATTGGTTGTCAGAAATATCACAGCACTCTATAAATTATTTTCTATACTACCTTCTTTATGCAGGTTGAGTGCCTCTTAACCTTTTCTCTCTAACCTCTCTACCTAATACAGAATTCTTAATGGTAGGAGCCTTCTAGATCATTTTGGGTTTTGATTTGGTTTTCTTTTTTGAAGCAGTTCTGCAGGTGCCCTTGGTAGGCTCACATATTGGATTCCCAGCCTTGCTGAATTTGCCAGGCCCTGCTAAGAATGTTACATAAATTCTATTCCTAGAGTATTACATGTTATTTACACAGGCTTCTGCCTTTTTCATAATTACTTTTGGGGATGGTTTCACACCGAAGAATTCTAGAGGTTTTGAATAGAGATGGGTGCTTTGTATTCAGATCCAGGGGATCCAAATCAGGGTATCTAGTCCCTTTAAGAAGCGCACTGCTACAGGCAGGGCTGTGGAGTCGGAGTCGAGGAGTCGGAGTCGGAGTAAATTTTGGGTACCTGGAGTCGGAGTCGGAAGTACAAAAAACTTAGGAGTCGGAGTCGGAGTCGGAACATTTATCTACCGAGTCCACAGCCCTGGCTACAGGTATCCCGGTGGGCCATTCCCGCTCCCCAAAACCAACTTGGTCAACTCAGCTGGCTCCTTGCAGTGCACCTGCCTGTTGTGTGTTACATTGAGCCAATTACAGAAGTATCATGATTGGCTCTTCCCTGCCTCTCCCTGCACCTGTCCCCTCCAGTGGGGAGGTAAGATGAAGAGTGTCCCCGCTCAGCTGCAGGGAGAAGTGAAGAAGAGCCAATCATGCTGGTTCCGTGATTAGTGCAGTGTTGTGTCCAACAGATGGATGTGCCACAAGGAGCCTGGGGATTAGACCAGCTCGTTCTGGGGTGGGTGGGAATGGACCACTGGGACACTTAAGCTGGTGTGCTTTGTATTCAGATCTCCTGGATATGAATGCAAAGCACCAATCTCTAGTTCTGATATACTGTAACTCCCGTTTTGGTTGCATTCAGGGTGGATTTTATTTACAGTTGTAATCAAAGTATTCAACCCCCTCATTGCAAGTCATGTTTATTGTCAAAAGTTACAGGCTTCCAGCTACAGAGTTCATTAAAAGCTGCCTTTTCAGTTGAATTTTAGGACACCACTTGAAGCATTTGTTGTGTTCAGCTGTTTCAATTGCTTTTGTTTGATTAGTTCATTGCAAACAGCTGGAAGTCTGTAAATTTTGACAATAAACTTGATTTGCGGTTGGAGTTCGGTGAATAATTTGGATTACAGCTATAAATCAAATTGATTTAAATTAAAATTTGTTTTGACATTTAAATTGAAATGATTTTTAAAATTTAAATTATAACTTATATTATAATTTAAATAAATTTATTTTTTAAAAAAGCAATTATTTTTATCCTTCCTGCTTGTATTGCTATACCGCATTAATTTTTTTTTAAAAAAAAACAATACTCTTTTTATATGTTGGGATGTAATTCTTTTTGAACCTCCTTTGATTGTAACTCGTTCTCTGTTCAGTTTTTATCGAACAAGTTCGGCAGTTTGGAAACCTCTTTCGCATGTCCAACTGGAAATACTTCCACTAGCTTCCCTTATTGCTCAGGTAAGGTTGTCTGCTTTGGCACCAAAAAGCATAAAATATAGAATGAATGTATCATATCTGTATCAGCCTGTAGTGGCTGCCCGTGGCTCTGCGGATAAAGTTCAAGGTCCTGGTTTTGGTTTTCAAAGCCCTCCACGGCCTGGGTCCTGAATACCTCTCGGAGCGTAACTGAGGTCAGGCCCACTCAAATGTTGCAGGCACACTCACTTAGGGTGGCCACTGCTAGGGAGGCGCGGAGGTCGGTTATGCGCAACCGCGCCTTCTCTGTTGTGGGCCCCTCGTTGTGGAACCATCTTCCAAGTGAGTTGCACCTTGCACAGTCCCTGCCCGCCTTCAAAAAGGCTTTGAAAACTTTCCTTTTTAGGGAGGCATATGGCGACGTTTAATTTTAATTTTATTTAATTTTATTCATTTTTTTTCGCCCCCTGATACATCTTGCTGAGGGCTTCCCCTCTTTTTTTGCGTATATTGTTGCTTTTACTTGTTTATTTTTAACTTGTTGTAAACCGTCCAGAGTTCCTGTAGGAAGATGGGCGATATAGAAATGAAATAAATAAATAAATAAATAAATCCAGCATGTGAACTTGCACTAGCAGCACAGTCTGCAAATACTCTGAAGTCTCTTAAACAGACTTGCAACTGGTGCTAATTTCTGATAATGTTAAAGTATGGTTATGCTTTCATCACATAAAAAATTGAGCAAACATTTTACCAAAGTTGGCTTCCAAAAATTATTGGGTGAATCAAGATCTCATGATAGATTCTTGTGCAAGTATACTTAGAGTTCATAGCTAGAATATCCCAGTGTGCTTAAAAGTGAGGCCAAGTGGCTGTGTGATTGTGGAAGCTAAATTGAACACATTTTTTATGAAGGTTTGGCAGATTTTTCTCAAGGCATTCAAATGCACTGACACCTTCAAGGCAGTAATTACATGTGCAACAAACTCATTTTGAAGGCTGAGTATGCCTGAGGCAATTGAATTGTTCTGTAATTGATAATAGTTCTGAAGCTATTAAAATCTTACAGTTTTAAATGAAGTAGCCGTGTTAGACTGTGCTAGCATAGCAGACCAAAATCAAAATGAAGGGGAAATCAAAAGGGAAAAAACGGTGGCACCTTAAAGATGGCTATATTTTAATGTGAGCTTTTGTGGACAAGTGCACTCTCTGAGATGCACGTTCCATGAAAGCTCACATTAAAATATAGCAGTTAGTCTTTAAGGTGCCACACAATATTTTTGCCTCCATTATGTTTGATTTTTGTTTTCTTTGGGCATGGTGTCTTACACTTACTGTTCAATCTGTCGTGGCAGAATCTACTTCCTCTGAGAACTATCAAGCTGCAGGCACACTAAGAACATTTGGAACGAGTGCCAATGGGCAGTGGAAGAGTTCTGCGTCTCCCCTGGCTCCTTTCCCCCAGAAAACTCGACCAATGCGCAGCGTGTATTTTGAAACACGCAAAGGTCCGAGGTATGCACAGTTTAATTAGGTGTTGGTTTCCATTTGACATTATCGTCAATTGCAGTTTGTTATAGTTGATGGCCCACAACAAACATTTAAAAATTGAAAGCAATAGCCAAAATCCTATTGCGAAGTAATAGCATGATTATTTTTTTTGCACTTGGTCAGCGATGAAACCATAATGTGGGTTTTGCTAGCCATGAGTGCTGTGCCTGAATGTGCCATTAGTTGCACATCCCAGTGCCATCTGCACATTGTCTCCTCAGAGTTGTCTCAATTGTCTCCTAACCGCCCAAAGTTCCGTTTGAGGAAAATCGGATTGTGGTGTGTGTGTGTGTGTGTGTGTGTGTGTGTGTGTGTGTGTGTGTGTGTTGTAAGACTGATATGTAGTGCACTATAATTCTGTTCAGTATATGCAGTAAAAATGCTGTTGTTTTTCTAAGAGGTGTCAGCCTTCAGTGTGTGAACCAATACTTTACATAAGCCTTATAGTGTATCTAAACCCAACTTGAATACTGTTTAATTTGTTTTTTGCTACTAGTCAATCAATCAATCAAAACTTTTATTGTCATGAAACTAAACATAAATGTTCCTAATAATATAAAATAAGTATACAGTACCACCCCCATACCCGTTGTTTTGCTGCCGGCGGATTTAGCTATCTGCGGTTGGCGAGCAGGGGTGGAAGGGGCTGGGATTGTGGCGATCTGTGGGTCTCTGCCTCTACCACTGCCCCTGATGCTGCGGGTGGATGGGTGTCTGCTGATCACGGTTTCAAGAGGGGGGATCCAAATAACCCCCTGCCGGGGAGAACGTGAAAAGATCCGCAGTTGTCTGCCATCACCTGCCTCCTCATCGGCAGTTGTCATGGTGGTTGCAGCGGAAGAGGTGCCCACGTGGCCCGTAGGCGTCCACGAGGCTATGCGGATGCCTCTTCTGCCGTTGCTGCCGATGTTACGGACAGGCACCTGCAGGCCATGCGGGCGCCTCTTCTGCTGCCACCACCGCGACAACTGCTGAGGAGGAGACAGCCAGTATGTAACTCCATTTCCCTCATGTCGCCGTAGCTGGCCTGGCAATGAGGGCAGGGTTGGACAGGGTGTGAGGGGCAAGAGGGGGGTGGCACTTTGCTGCTCTTTGCCCCCCTTTCCCCAGCAGGTGATTATTTGGATCCTCCCTCCCAAAACTATGGCTAGCAAGCAGTGGCTGTGGGATATTTAGAAGCCTGCTCTTTGATCCTCACTTTCCCAAAGTGTAGCACCCCATCTAGCTCTCTGAGAGGCAGATTGGGTGCTGCTGTTCGGGAAAGTGAGGATTGAAGAGCAAGCTTTTAAATATCCCACAGCCACAGCACCTTCGCTGTGGCCACAGGAAATTCAAAAGTCTGGAAGGCTGTCCCAGCGCAGGAAGGGAACAAGCCCAAGCTTCCCCAGTCCAGGGAATGGTGACGAGCAAGGGCTAACTCCAGTGCTTGTTCCCTTCCTGCGTCAGGGCTGCTGGCTCTTGGCTGACCTGATGCAGTCATGGAGAGAGCGGGTGAGTCCCCTCTCGCCCCCTCAGCCCCGGTCAGGGAAGTCAGCAAAAGCCCTTTCCCAAAGATGTCTTCTTGCCAGGCATCCCATAGGCATGTGGTCTTGCGAAACATGCCTATTCTGGGAAATTTCATTTGTCTTATGAAGAATTCATCTTACAGGGCATTCATGTTGAAAGGTACCACTGTACCTGTTTATGTCCTACTAGTTTCTAGACAGGTTTGTATTAATATTTTGTAGACCCAATTTATTTTCTTTAAGCCACTTTTCCTCTTTAATAGTTTTCAGTAAAATGTTGTAAAATTCTTAAAAAATAAGAGCCTCGTGGCGCAGTGGTTAAATTGCTGTACTGCAGCTAAAACTGCTCATGACCTGGGAGTTCAATTCTAGGTAGCAGGCTCGAGTTTGACTCAGCCTTCTATCCTTCCAAGGTTGGTAAAATGAGTATCCAGTTTGCTGGGGATGGGGCAATATGTAGCCTGCATTAATAAATTGTGAACTGCCCAGAGAGTGCTTTAAGCTCTGTAAACGTAAAGGTCCCCCACCCTCACCCTGCACTTGCATGCTAGTCGTGTCCAGCTCTAGGGGCAGCGCTCATCTCTGGTTTTAATCCAAAGAGCCAGTGTTGTGCATGTCAATGGCCATGTGGCTGGCATGGCTGAACTCATTTCTGTGCACAGAACACTGTTTACCTTCCCACTTTTTACGGCATTACTTATCTATCTACTTGCCTTTACATGCTTTTGAACTGTTAGGTTGGCATAGGGCAATGTATAAGCAGAACACTATAAATAGCTTAATTCCATGGGTCACCCATCTTCTGGACAAAATAAATTGCTGTAGTTATTCTGAGTTCATGGTTATTCTGATTTCTAAGAAATCTGAAGGAAAAAAGGGTTATAGTATATTTTGCTTTTGATCAGAATGTAGGGACATAAAAATGAAGGATATCTTGTTTTCTAGTTGAGTTTTTGAAGTGTGAACAATCAGAACATGAGTATTTTGCCATCTTTGATCTGCTTGCCAGGTTGATTAATGTATTGAACTTTTTCTGCAGTGTGACATCGAATTCCGTTGTGGGCAAATCAAACCACCATCACCACGTTTCTGCTTATGAAAAGTCCTTCCCAATTAAGTCCGTCACAAGTGCGTCATGGAGTGTTCCATGTCGCCGAAGCTTACTGAGTCCCAAGAAATCTCAGAGGAGATTCATCAGCACTGCAGAAGAGGTAAGTGAAAGGGAACATCAGAGACAATTTAAGAGCCTGTTTGGATAGTCTTGGGCTTGGGCTTTTCTTTGTTTGTGGAGGTCCCTACAAGACAACCAGCATTCCAGATTTCATTGAGTGTATTATAGTGATGGCCAGGGCTGCCAGAGTGACTGACTCGTCTGTGTTAATGCCACATATGTGTGCCCTAGACCAGCTGCCATTGTCTGATCTGATCCTAGGATGGGCAGGAAGAAGAAGCTTTAGGCAAAGAAGAACAGAGAAGGCAGAGATTGAAGAAGCCGTGTAGTGAGGAAGGGGGATCCAAGAGGGGCAAGTTAGGTGGGTGTCTCCAGGCATGGAAGCAACATGGCACTTTATTCTGCACAAGGACTTGATGGTGTGGTTTGTTGGTTTGTTTGTTGGATTTTTATACCACCCATCTGGCAGCAAGGTCACTCTGGGCAGTTTACAACAATTAACACATTCAAACAATTATACAATAAAACCATAAAATAGTAACACAATAAAATAAAAATAATATTAAAATGACACAAAATATATTATTATTGGCAGGCTACTCAGTTCAGTCTTTGTGACATGAAGGTGAGGGAGAGACATTCTTTTTTTAGGACTCCTTTCTCTGCACATGTAAAGTACAGGAACATACCCTTCTGGCCTTATTCACCACAAGGTTTTCCTCCAGGATGCATAGTCTTCACTGATCTTTGCCTCCTGAGCGATTTGTTTGATTCAGAGGCTTAAGCCATTCTTGATGTGTGTGTTTTTGTTGCTGTATTTTTTAAAAGTTTCCCACTGTTGATAAACGCGAAGGCTCCTAGGGGATTTTTTTGTCTGCACAGAGCCAGAAGAGAACTGGCTGCTTGAAATGTCTGTGGTTCTCTCCTCGCAGACCGTTCGAGAAGAAGAAAAAGAAATCTATCGGCAGCTGATTCAGATGGTTACAGGGAAGAAACTCTCTACCGCCAAAGGCTCATCGCCGTTGTCTCTCCACCTGTGAGTCTTTGAAATATACTGACTCAAATTTGACATGTGCTTTGCTTGTTTTCTGGGTGATCTACTGTTTCTTCCCCCCCCCCCAACACCCAGGTGTACAGGTTCCAGCAAAGGCCTTGCGGCAGAAGCTGAAAACAAGAGTAGGAAACCCTTGGATGCATACAGCCTCCCTCCCAGCAGC
The DNA here is from genome assembly GCA_023846285.1 of Phrynocephalus versicolor. Taxonomy (NCBI): domain Eukaryota; kingdom Metazoa; phylum Chordata; class Lepidosauria; order Squamata; family Agamidae; genus Phrynocephalus; species Phrynocephalus versicolor. Next base: position 11,912,557 of record JAHTLZ010003468.1, on the reverse strand, counting down.
CAGCCCTTGGGCATTCTCAGGACTCAGGAGCGACCTCCTCACAAGCCACTGCCACACCCAGTTCATAGTTTCCCTTCACATGCTACCATTGAGCCCAAGGACACCAGTACGCCAGCTCACCCAGACAATCGGCATGCCCTGGATGAACAGGCCGAAGGTAAAAGTAGTGGACACCCAGCAGGACACGAAGGCGTCTTCTCTCCTGTCACCAGGATTCAATGTATCGCTTCCTTCAGAGCGTCCAGAGCCACAGATTGAGTGCCTGGTTCCTCTTGGCAGCAAACCTCTGGAGTGCCGTCCTGTTATTGCTGCATTTCAAGCAAGAGGCTTAGAGTTTTGAATTGCAGCTTAAAATATGATTGCCCATGGTCAGTCACTTCATAAACTGATAGCCCCGTGGAAAATTGAATGCCAGCGCCTGGGCCATTAAAATTCTTGCCATTATCAGGGAAGTGACTCCTTTCATGGGAAAACCATAAAAGTAAATGGCACTATCTGGGTGGGGTTTGCTTTGCCTTTTTTTCATCCAGAAGAAGTTCACGAACAAAGCTTAATGTTTAATCTTTCTCATGTGCTACATTT
>JAHTLZ010003468.1:11899409-11911965 GCA_023846285.1 Phrynocephalus versicolor | reverse complement strand
TACTACTGTTAATGGGGGAGATGACTACAAATGCACCATCCTAGAAAAGCAGAGTGGGTTGGTTCCAGATTTAAAGCAGGCAAGTGCCTCAGTCCATTTGAAGTCATTCAAACCCATTAATTTACATTATTATATTCCCATTCCTATTTCATTTGTGTGGTGGGTTTTATCCTGCTTTATTTTTGGTGTTTGCCCTGTTCGTTTATCCTCCAGCGTGTTTTGCCTTACCTAGATATCTTTAAGTATTGAGATATGTATTATTTGTGTTAGATGTTATGCTCAGAGGCCAGCTTGTGGTGTGTGCATCATTGTGGGTCTACTCCAGGATGATTCAAATCACAGCACAACCAGTTGTTTCTCCTGGTTGAGCAGGAATTTGGGGTCCCTGTTGGGGACTATTTTGACCCTTCCAGTCTGCAACAGTAACACTTGCTTTGTTTGTTTATTTGTTTCCCCTGGACTACTTTGAAGCTGTACATTTTGGTCCACAGGTCTTCTTTCTTCCAATTCTTTTCCATCCAATTTCTAGGCTATGAAAACAGAGGACAGGAAATAAAGGATGGTGACAGCATATATTCCTTCATGCATCACTTAGATCTCTCCTTTTGGTTTTTTTGTATCCCATTTACAGTAACATCTAGTGAGGGATCCTGAGCATTGTATCCTTATCAGCAGTTCCTCCCTGTGTGTCACTCTCATAGGTTGCATGGCCCGTCCACATGTTCTAACATTTCTTCCAACTGAATGTATCTTTTGTTAAATTGTATGGCAGCTTGCTTGCAAGTTGTGCTGCTGGAGCAAACTTGTACAATTCTTTCTGTTCCATTCTCCGTCAAACTTGTAGCACCTCAGAAACAATTCAGGCATAATAACAATCAGTTTCCCTATTAGAAGGAACATTAAAATCTTCTCCCCTTTCCTCTTCTAGTGCACCTTTCTTTGAGGCTGAATTGTGGATCAAAGAATTGTAAGTACATAGATATATATATATTTGTTTTCAAGTCTTAGGGATTACATTGATGGCGGAAGTCTTTTATGCCAGCCACAGCTTTGTATCTTTAATTAAAAGTTTCCTATTCCCTCTCGTCATCCTCAGGTTCTGAGGTTCCCCAGGGATCCCCCTTGTCTTCATTTCTTTGAACAAATGCTTCAAGTTTTTTGTTTTTGGTGTTTTTGTTTTTGTTTTGCTACAGTTCTTAGAGCAGGCATGTCCAATCTTCGGCCCTCCTGATGTTTTGGACCACAACTCCCAGAATTCTAAGCCTAGACTGCCAGTGGCAAAGGACTGTGGGAGTTGTGGTCCAAAACATCTGGAGGGCTGAAGTTTGGACATGCCTGTCTTAGAGAATCTGATTTACCCCAACGTTAATCCCTTGAAAACATTGCCAGCATCACTGCATGCCTCCTGTGTCCCTTGAGGATGTTGGATGCCATCTTTCTCTCAGTGTCGATTGAAAGTATGTAACGTGCATTTGCCCCATTATTTATTTCAGTGGACAGCAACAGCTGCTTCTACACCCCTTCAGTGAGTCTAGAAAGATAGCGGTCTCGCACCTCTTCTCCTGCTTATGAAGAGGCAATGGGGGTGGGGGCTGCCAAATGGATAACTCCTTCGTTTCTGAAACGCCCGCTAGTAGACCTCTAGCTGGTCTTTGTATATGGAAGAGGTCTTCCATATAATCCCGTTTTGAATTGTTCAGTGTGATTGCAGAGAAGGTAGCTATTTGGGGTAGAGGGCTTTAAAAAAGGAATCAGCAGCTTAAGCACCAGAGTGAAATCTTATGATTGGATACATTTCCACACCCTCTTCTCCCTTCAGTGACTCAAGAGAGAGGGAGGGAAGTGTGTGTGTGTTCATTGCTACTGATGCTGAGCACTCACGACTGCTCTGCAAAATTCTTTATAGAACCAGCGTATATGATTTCCGAGCCCGCGAGAGATTGCGACATATAGAAGAGCAAAAAGCTTTGGCCTTACAGCTACAGAACCAGGTGAGAAGTACAAATGGTTTTTAAAGGCAAAGTTGGCATTAAATCTTAGCTCACGGGTGCCTTTCTCCAGGCACCTGCAAGCTCTTGCTAGACTAGTAATGTTTGGCACAAGGTCGCCTTAATGACTTTTGCCATCTGGCTTCTTTTGTTTCAAACTAAGATCTGAGTGAAATCTTATTAATCAGTCAACAGGTCTCATAATGATCTCTTCCCCCACCCCCACCGCTCCTCCATTAGTAAAATCACTCTCAGAATAAATTTGACAGCTTAAACTGTTTTCATGCATCAGCTAATGAAAGTGAGAAATCCAGACTGTAAAATGAGAGCTTGCTATCTGACGGATGTGTGTTTTAGAGATTGCAGAAACAAGAGCTCTCAGTACCTCATGCAGTAGACTTACATCTGCGTGTACCTCTTGAGAAGGAGATCCCGGTTACAATTGTTCCAGAGGACAACAAAGAAGAAGATGGTGAAGAAGAGTTCCCTGAAATTACAGAGGTATGCTTTTAAAATCCATCCCAGAAGGCTTGGTGGGGCCCTCCATGCTGCTGCGTCCACAGAGATGATTAATCATGTCATAAAATAGTTTTCTGGATCTTGTGTCACTTCTGATAGAAGCTGGGAAGAGAGAATGTTGTGCCTCAAACATCTCAGCTGCAGAAGCCAAAACATCTCTCTGTCTCGTATCGTTTATTTGCTTTAGGAAATGGAGAGAGAAATAAAGAGCGTATTACGAAATGGAAACCAGGATGAGGTGCTGAGTGAAGCTTTCCGCCTAACTATAACTAGAAAAGACATTCAGACCCTTAACCATCTCAATTGGCTCAATGATGAGGTAATAGAACCTTTTTTATTTGCTTTGCATGATATTTTGTTCTTTGAGATTTTCCAAATATTTATTAAAGAGAGGGGGTAACAGAAAATTGAAAGCAATATACATTTTGTAATTAGGGGGTTACAGGACTGGGTGGAAATAAAGGACAGTAGTGTGGCTGGCCGCAGAGAATGGTTGTAGTAGCATTTTTAAATACTGAGCAACTTCTTAGTTATTGGACACTAGCCCTATTGTACAAAGGGCTTACTACATCAGACAAAGGACCTATGTCAGTGTTGGTGAACCTGTGGCACAGGGGGCCCTTTCTATGGGCACCGGACATCACTCCTTCACAGCCACCTGTATTCACGTTAAATGGCTGTATTGGGACTTTGTAAATACAGTAATTAGTGGTTTTTGAATCGCATTTTGGTTTCTAAAAGGTTCGCCATCACTGGCCTATGTCATCCAATATTTAGTTTGTCTTGTAGCCAGCCAGATACTCCCAGTGGAATACGTGCAAGCTGGAGGCTAATGTTAGCTTTCTGCTTTTCTTCTTCAACAATTGGCAATTCAGAGACATTTAGTCATCCTTCCTTCCTTCCTTCCTTCCTTCCTTCCTTCAATTTCTGTACCGCTCACCTGGTAAAAAAGCCACTCTGGGCAGTTAAAATCATTTATTTTCTTTAAAACATTTTACCCTACCTTTCTTCTCAAAGAGGACCTGAGGCAGCATTCATCATTAAAAGACAATATTTAAAAGCTAAAAAGGGTAAGTGTAAAGATATTTTAAAATGATCAAACAAACACCACACTAAGCAAAAGCAACACTAAAACACATTCAAAGCAACAAGGCACAGAAGTCCATTTAAAAAAAGGCTCTCTCAGCTAGCCAGTCGTAGAGAGAAAGCTTGCCTGAAGAGAAAGGGCTTTGGTGTCCTTCCAAAAGCAAGAAACGATGGAGCTGACATAGCCTCCTCTTGGAAGGAGTTCCAGAATCTAGGAACAGCGATAAAGAAGGCCCTTGACAGTGTCCCCCACCCAAACGCTCCTGTGATGGTGGCTGAACCGAGAGAAAAATCTCTCCTGACAATCCTAACACCCAAGCAGGCTCATAAAGGGAGACACAGGCTTTGAGATAGCTTGGATTCTAGTTGTTTAGAGATTTGTGGGTTAAAGCCAGCACTTTGAATTTTGCTGAGAAACAGTTCGGTAGCCACTGGAGCTGCTGTGACAGGAGGGTTAGGTGATCCCTGTAACTGGCACCAGCCAGTGATCTGGCTGCAGTGTTTTGGATACCAATCTTATAGGAGTAAATTCCATGAGCCCCCTTTTGGATTTTTTGCTGCTGCACATCAGGATCCATTTATATCATAATGTCTAGTTACTTGCTGGCATAGCGATAACAATCTGCATTTGTAAAATTATTTGGAATCCAATAAAAACTGGAGACCAGTCTGTTGCGAAAGGATGAGATCAGAGGGTGTCATCCTCTCAATACCCAGTGGCGCTCTAGTCTAGACAAGGTGCCCAGAGCATTGCTCTCATAAAATACCAAGCCCCAGTCTGCTGCCATCTCGACCACTGAAATTGGGATCTCTTCTCCCTCTACTGGTGTGGCAAGGGAGTGAGGAAAAATGTGGAAGGGAAGCTATGGGCTATGATTGTTTAGCATTGTTCTCCCTTAGTTAGATCCTTCCTGTACCCCCTCTGCATATTCAGCAGGACATGTTAAGCTAGAAATACTTGGATCTGCAGCTTGAATGTACAATTCCATCTTGTTCCAAAACTACACCGGCTGTGGTTCCTAGCCTTTATGGTTTCTTTGGAAGGAGGTCCAGTCTGTGTGTAGCCTTTAGTTCATTAGTTTCCTTGCCCTTTCTTACCTTTGCTTCCCAACTTTTGGAAAAAGTTTCTGGAATTGGTGAAATCTCAACTGCCTGAACATACGTTGCAAAACCAAATATATTACAGTATATGCTGGCTGCCACATGTGAATAATATTTAAGAGGACGGAAAGGTTTCCGAAGCATTTTTACCCTTACATTAAACAGCTGTCCTGTGTTCATTTTTTAGGCTTCTGTTGATTGGTTGTTTTTTTTAAACCAAGCCTGTAATCAAACCTGCAGGATCAGTGACTCAATCAGTGTTCAGCAGGGTTGCATACTACTATTTACTTAGTGAGGGTTTTTGTGTGTGTTTGTGTGTGAAGGAAACGAGAGAGGTGGGGGGGGGGAGAGAGAGAGAGACTTTTGAAAAAAATGCCAGCCTTCTGTTGTCCATGTGATGATAACATAACCTTTTTCTCCTCAGATAATTAACTTCTACATGAATTTGTTGATGGAGAGAAGCAAACAGAAGGGCCTTCCAACTGTTCATGCATTTAACACATTTTTCTTCACCAAGTTAAAAACTGCTGGGTACGCAGCTGTGAAACGTTGGACTAAAAAAGTGGATATATTCTCTGTAGAAATTTTGTTGGTCCCTGTTCATCTTGGTGTCCACTGGTGCCTAGCAGTAAGTATCTCCTATATGTGTACTTATCTGCACATTGAGAGAGAGAGAGAGACCCAGTCAGTCTCTCAGATTCTTCCTCTTGTCTTAAAGCTATCTTAAACATTGTCCCAAGTCCACAGTGTTCATGCAAAGATCTCTGAATTTTTCTTAGCTACAAAGACTTTGCCATTGCTTAATGTAGTTGAACAAGATAGCGGTATATTCAAGGCAAATGCTATTTTAGGATGTACTAAGAAAAGTATAGTCTCCGAATCCCACGAGTTATTAGTTCCCATCTATTCAGTGCTGGTTGGGTCCCATCTAGACTACTGGTGTCCAGTTCTGGACATCACAGTTAAAAAAGGAACGTGTTCAGAGTTGGGCAACAAGGATGACCAGGGCCTGGAAACCAAGCTCTGTTAAGAAAGATGGAAAGAACAGGGCATTTGTAGCCATGAGAAGAGACTTCTTGAAAGGAAGAGGGCAGGGACTGTTCACACAGTTATCACAGAGTATAGGTCACACAATAATGGGCTCAAGCTACAGAAAGTCAGATTTAGGCAGAATAGCAGGAAAAATATCTTAACTGTTAGAGCCGTATGACAATGGAACCAATTATCTCAGGAGGTGGGGAGCATTCCAACATGATTGGAATTCAAGGGAATAGTAGACAACCATCTGTCAGATCTGCTTTGATTTCTGCCTTGAGCAGGGGTGTGGGGTGTGGACTTGATGGCCTTATAGGGTCCCTTCAAACCTAATCATTTAATGATACTATAGCTCTGAAAGTAAAGTCTTCATATCTGTTTGCCAGAACTTTGCCCAAACCTCTGTATCTACTCCATATAATGCATATTGTAAAGAGGTGTTTGATTGTAAGTCCTGTTTTATTTAGGTTATTGACTTCAGGAAAAAAACCATCACCTACTTTGATTCAATGGGTGGATCTAACAACGAAGCATGCAAAATCCTGTTGTGAGTATCCCAATCTATTCATATTTTCCCAGTCACAAGGATAAAGAAAAGAAATGAGAGATTCAGGTCAATAGAAAGCAATCTACTCAATAAACGCTTGTCATATAAGTAACAGCTTGATTCCAGTTCTTTTATTAAAACAAGCTGTGGTTTTGTTTTGTTTTTAAATCCTATACTAGATTAATTTCAATTCTGTGCCATCTTTTTCCTGGTACAGGGACCCAAATCAGTTCAGAAATACTTTAAAACAAGTACATTTAAGATCACAATAAATTAAAATTAATTAAATCAAATTTTAATTAAAATTAAAATTAAAAACAGCTCAACATATAACAGAATTTTAAAACTGCTAATAAGAACAATTTTAAAACTTTTAAATAATAGCAGCTTCCATAAAGCTCTGTTACATTTAGTTATTTTTAAAAATGCCTAAAAATGAAGGCCCTTGCCTGTCGTTGGATGGACACGGGGAAGGGGGCCATCTTGCCCTCCCCATGAGAGGGCACTCCTTAAGCTGGCAACAGCTGCCGGAGAAATTCTCTTTTGTGTGTCCATCAAACATATTTGTGAAGGTGCAGAATGAAGGTAAGGGTTCACAAAGCAGGATCATATAGGAGATAAAATGCTTCAAATATTTGGAACTCAACCCATACAGCGCTTTATGGTTAATCAGCTCTTTGAACTGGCCACAGAAATAGATGAATTTGCCACACTGACTAGTGAGTTGGCTACCACCAAATAGTTAATATGCTCCCTGCCAGGAGTGGCGGAACCATTTTGCACCACTGCAAATTTTGGAACACTCTCCAAAGGCAGCTCCACATAGAACATTTTGCAGCAATCCAAACAGGATGTGTTTAAGACGTGTTGCTGTAGACAGATCAAGCCTAAGAACATAAGAAGAGCCATGCTGGGTCAGGGCAAAGGCCCATCTAGTCCAGCTTCCTGGGTCTCACAGCGGCCCCACCAGAAGCATCTGGGAGTGCACGAGACTAGATATCTGTCTCCCGATACCACTCCCCTCCATCTGGCCCGTGAAGTACCCTGGTTTTAAGCCTGGAGATTACACATCTCCATCATGGTTTGTAACCTGAATCTCTCCAATCCCCTTTTGAAGGCATCCAGGCCAGATGCCATCACCAGATCCTGTGGCAGGGAGTTCCACAGACTAACAACACGCTGGGTAAAGAAGTATTTTCTTTTGTCTGCTCTCACTCTTTCAACCCTCAATTTGAGAGGATATCCCCTAGTTTATGCATGCCCCTGCATAATTTTGTACGTTTCAATCATATCCCAAGGAATGGGTGCAGCTGGCACACCAATTATAACTTGGTGAACACACTTCTGAACGCTGCCGAAACCTCGGCACCCAATACTCAGCAATGAATTCAGGAGAGCAGCCATGCTGTGAATGCGTTTTGAGGGGGAGCATAAATAACCCTGTTCAGGATGAAATGAATCTCTAATCCCTGATGTGCTTTTTGGTTGGAAAACAACACTTCAGTCTTCTCTGGATTACTGAATTTGTGCCCTCATCTAGTCCATATCTGGCATCGGACACCAGTTTAGAACTAAAACAGCTTCCTTGCAGTAAAGTGGAAAGAAAAATTACAGAACTTTGGACAGTCTCTTCCATAGGTATGTTGAGTAGGCCAGGGGAACAGTACTGAACTCTGAGATCAGCGGCCAGGATGTTGAGTAGGATTTTCCCCAACACCACTGCAGAGCCTACTCCTCCAGGAAGGACTAGTCCAGTGGTTCTCAACCTGCGGGTCCCCAGATGTTCCCGGACTGCAACTCCCAGAAGCCTCCACCACTTGCTTTGCTGGAAGGAATTTCTGGGAGTTGCAGTCCAGGACCATCTGGGGACCCACAGGTTGAGAACCACTGGACTAGAGCAATTGTACAACAGTCCTGTGCCAGAGAGATGACTCAGAAAGCTGTCACAGGCCATGATAACCGAATGCTGTGGAGACATCCAGCTTAATCAGCGGGAAAGGCCTCCTCTCCACCTCCTGACGTAGAGTTCATATCCATTTGAAGCCTACTCAGATCCATTTGAAGTCTGACTGAAAATAGACTTAAATGGTCATTTTCATCCAGAAGTGCTTGGAGCTAAAAGGTCACCTTGTGTTCTAATACTTCCCCCAAAAAATGGAATATTGGAAACTGGCTGGCACTTGCCCATTATGTTGGGTTCAAGGAAGGCTTCTGGCTGCCTTTGGGTATACTGGAGTCCTGTTTTGCTGCAAGGAAACATTCTCCGTTCCCTTTGCCCACCTGGTGGTTCTTCCCAGCAGGGTCTAGAAGGGCAGTGGTCCACTGCCCACATCACGGCATTGGGGTCCTTGGGGCTGCACACGTGAAAGCATATCCATTATCATGGGAAAAGAAAGGGCGAGGATAATGGAAAGTGACGTCTGCAGGATGCGTGCCAATAATAACGTCCAAGTTAAAGCAGATCTGAGCAACTTTATGTTAACCTAAGAGACAGGTGTTACTGCCATTCCTCGGTCTAATTTTTGCTGGCTCTGATTCCTTCTTGAATTCAGAGAAACCTATCTGATTTCTTCAATTAGAGAAGATTGCCCAGTCTTCCTCTTATCTTCTCCGTTGTTTTCTGCACAGGGAAAGCAGTGTGTCTCTGTGAAGATGGACCTGTTTTCATGTAGCCATCCATGTGCCTAGTACTTCCTTTATTTATTTATTTTTGTCCTGGTAGATGTTGCTTAAGAGTAAGAGCAAAACAACATAAGGACATAAAAATGCAAGAGAATTGCAAAAGAACGCCCAAATAAGTACATAAGTAATACATTGAGGCGATTTATTGGAAAATAATCTCTTTGTGACAGGTCTGCAAGTCAGTGTGCGCCGAATCAAATTTAATTTGGGGCTCCCAGATTTAGACAGAAAATTGCAGACCTGACCACTACCCTTTTGAAGTGTTTCTTGTTCACCCATTTCATTTAAAGCACATGTATACCCTGTTCTTCCCAGAAATGTACACAGCAGCTTGTCATCAGTAAAAACACAGTAGTCTAGCTTTTCATTATTTTCCCCATTTGGAAAGCACACAGTTTGTTCTGCTGAGGCCAATAGCTACTGTTTCATAGGATTAAATAAAATATGCCTCAACTAAACAGCAGGTGTCCTCTTACACCTTGCCTGCTGACAAATGTTTCAGTGTTTCTGGTAAAAGGTGTCAGGGGTGAGACACACTTCAACTCAAAGAGCAGGTTGCTCTGTGGTTTTAGTAGGGACATGGCAAAGGAGCAAGTTCCATATAGGACACTTGTAACTGTTTTGTATATTTTGTTCATTGTACAATATCCTAAGATAAATATTATGAAAGGTGGCCTTAGTGTTTTAAACAAGCGTTTTACATATCTGGGTGTAGGACCTACCAGATTGAATAGGAATTTCCTTCCCAGACATGGGTTAAATCTAGCTCTTAGCCTCAACAACGTAGACCTGCTGAATGAATGGGATGTGTTACGACCACATTTATCTAAATCTCATTGATTGAGTGGATGTGTGTAGTTGGAACTAACAGTTGTGCTTAGCTCACTCTGTTTAGGGTTTCAATCAAGGTCTGTTTTCCATAATCATTCACTTGTTGATAGAGGATATTGGTTCTGCCAATAAAATCTCAAACATGCACCCTCAAACCTGACCAGGTATAAAATTTTTGGGTCCATTTAGTTTCTGAAATAGGCTGAGAGCAATATGGTCACAGGCTCTGAAAGAGTTTGTGAGGGCCTGCTTACCTTAAATGCAGAATTTAATATTTCCTTTAGCTTGACATGACAAATTTCTGTATCAGCGAAAGACAATTTGTCATTGGAGGGAGCATGAATGATACGGATACCCAACGTATCGTGTAGTGGATATGAGTGATGGAATAACTTTGCCCTGGAGATTAGGGCTCTTATATTACTTGAACCCATTTATGCTGGTAGATTTTTCTTCAAGAGAGAGATCCTACTTGAAGTGTACATTGTTGGAGACTGATTCAGAAGTCCAAGGGTCTCTCTTAATCTGGGGAGAACTGATTAGATTCCCCATTGATTATCCAGACTGGGGTTGGCAGCATTTTGAGAGCAGGAATCTGTCAGTTTTGGCCAAGCGACCACAGGCACAGGTAAAATGGTGGCAGAGGGACTTACCTTCCAGTAATGCTGCCCTTCCTGTAATTGTTTTCCCCTCTCTTATTTCCTTTCAGGAGGCTTTAATTGGTTGAATGCAGTGGGAGGATCACACCGGGAAGAGGGGACGGAGGTCCTATTCATGGTTAGTGACCCTTTCATGCTTTCAATCTTTAGAGCTTCCTGATTGTTTGGTGAGTTTTTTTGGAATTACTTTTATCCCTTTTTTTTAAAAAAAAAGGGAGAGATTTATGGGGTGCCATAAATCTTCAATGCTTTCTTTAAAAAATGTATATTACATTTTTATGAAGATAAAATTGTACAAAGTAGTCTGTCTAAAGTAGCAGAAAAGTCAGGGTGGAAGCAGAATTTAATGTTTAAAGATTTTTAGGTTAGTTAAGATGTAACATGCCCTCTTCAGCCTACAACCCTGCAGAGCTGCTGTCATTGAGAGTATTAGGATAAGTAGACCAGTTATCCCACTTGGTACAAGTTTATTGATTAGCCAATTTGGCCATATCAGATACAAACCATAGTAAACACATTAACAGATAAAATAGAATACTAAAATTAAAATGTTCAGAACAAGTTGGCATCATATGTTGTCCCATGCTTACTGATCCGACCACCTGGGCCTTAACACGAGCATGTAAGGAATTCAGGTGAGCCATGCTTGGTTATGTGAAACAGAATCTTGACTCCAGAAAACCTCCAATGAACAGGTGCTGAATATGCTTTAGCAGGGTGATGTTCATGACCCAGTCCTCTGGTGCTGATCTTGTTGTGATCTTGTGTGTGTTGTGTCGTTACAGTCGTAACCGACTCTGTGACCCCATGTCCATGGAGTTTTCTTGGCAGGAATACTGGAGTGGTTTGCCAGCTCCTACTCCAGGCGCCTGCGGCACTCGGTATCCCATGGTTGTCTCCCATCCAAGTACTAACCAGGGCCGACCCTGCTTAGCTTCCAAATTACCTCTGAACAAAAATGTTTGCAAATAAGAACATAAGAATATAAGAAGAGCCATGCTGGATCAGGCCAAAGGCCCATATACCAGTAGAAATATTGTTATGTTGTGTGCCATTATAGGAAGCTCAAAATGAGGAATGAACTCTCCCATGAATTCTATGAAAAATGAAACAAGTTTGAATTGCCTGATCATGGATTCCCGTTTTCGACTAAGATGCGAAAGGGCTACATTTGAGAGGCAGGAATAACTCTTGATGAAAACATTTCTGTTGCTTTAGTATGTGGATAGTAGCTTGCTTGTCATCTTTGCAGTTTATCTGTATAGCTATTTCCCCTTATTTCAGCAAAAAAAAAAAAAACTTCCATGTGCTATTATTTGTAGCCAAGAAAAACAGCACCAATTGATTCTAACGTTCAGATGCTGAAATTGTGTATCATATTTCATTTTGACAGGCATCCATGCTTATTCTCAAAATATATGCTTATCTGTTCTAAGACACAACTCTGTAGGGAATATAGGGTAATCTGACCATTGGTGTTTGGCAGGGTGGATTTGATTTAAATCACTAATCAGTAAGGCTCGATTTAAATCATTACTTTCTACATAAAGACACATTTTTGCTGGAGTTTTAATCTTAATATTTACAACCAGATGGTTTCATTTTTAGAATAATAACTTTTCAGATTAGTTTTACAGCTATATCAGAAAATTACTGATTTGGTGGTTTTATACCATTAGATGTACATAGGTAGATAATTATGAAATTATTGCAAGGTGAACTATCTCCAGTTTAATAGGTTAATCATTCATATTTGGACAACTGTTCTGTTGTATTTTATTGGAAGGAGAAAAATAATCATTACCTTAATAACAATTTAAATAGTTTTATTTAACCATTACAGGGTTTTTTTCCTCAAGGGAGAGAGTGAGAATAATATGATAACCCTCAGGCCACTATGCCCATAATGATCTCAAGATGTAATGTGCTCAAAAGGTTTCCCTTTCATTTTACTGCTTGCCTCTCCCTCCTCAAACTTTGCTCCTTGTGCAGACCTATTCCATTCCAAACAACCTGGACATTTTTTTTTGCAATTTATTTATAATTTTTAGAGATGGGCACGACTCGGGAAAATGACGTTTTCGAGTTGTCGTGTGTCGGAGGCAGCC
>JAHTLZ010003468.1:11881835-11899399 GCA_023846285.1 Phrynocephalus versicolor | reverse complement strand
CCCGTGGGTGCCTCCTATCCTCACCCACTAGGAAGGGACAGCAGCAGCAGGCTCCAAGAGACCCCTCAACATGGGGGTCTCCCCTCCTCACCTGCTGCTGCTGCAAAATGGCATGCATAACCATATGGATATGCATACCATTTGCAGGCAGTGAGACAAGCACCTGGTCCTCTGGTATGAACCACCAGTGTGTCGCACCTGCCATGTCCCACAAAGAAGGGAATCGTACTTGCGTGTGTAGTGCAATGCAAGTAGATCTGGCTATGGGCTAAGGTGGGTTAGTGCAAGGGCTAGGGTTAGGCTAATGACGGGTAAGGTTACGGTGGGCTATTGGGTTGCACCTCTGGGTGCCTCTCTGACCCACTAAGAAGACAGTCTGTGACGTATGGGTAAGGAGTCAAGGGTTAGGGTTAGGGGGTTAGGGGGCTAGGGCAGGTTTTAGGGGGCTTTTTGGCACATCCCAGAAGTCTCAGTGGCCAAGTGGCCATGCGATTGGTGGGATGGCTCCAAAAATTTGCATGGTCGTCCCCTCCCACATGGCTGGCCAGGCCACTGGGCCAGCCCATCATTGCGCACTGCGCAGGTGTAAATAAAATAAAATAAAATAAAATAAATGGAGGACAGAGGAGGAGAGGAGAGACATTTTGTTGCAAGAAAAAACCCACTGCTACTGTGAAAAATCTGGCAGTTTATAAATTTCCGCGTGTTTCTGTTGTGCTTGTGTGTTTTTGGACCACGATTTCAAAAACAATATTGCGTTCGCCGCCCCATTTTGGATCCCCCGCCCGCACCGCATGGCATGGCAACTCGAGTCCGGCTGCCCAGGATGGGGGGGAGGCGGGACCACCCCTCCAGAAACAATCCCTCCGGTAGGTGCCCTGCGCCCTTAGTCAAGCAGGCATTTTTCTGCCTGCTTTTTGGCCCAGGAATGGGTGGGGGGGAGACCCGGGAGAGTTTAAAAAAGTTTTTTCCTGTGCCGCCCGTGCCGCTTGCTTGCGCTTTGGCAGCCGGCGGCGAGACTGGGCTTTTTGCGGCGGGCGAGTCCCACCACCAGAGCATCCCAGGACAGAGGGGGGGAGGCCGGGCGGGGACCTCCAGAAACCACCCCTCTGGTGGGTGTCCTGAGGCACGGCAGGCATTTTTCCGCCTGCTTTTTGGCCCGGGCATGGGTGGGGGACAGTTTAAAAGTTTTTTCACGTGCCATCCGTGCCGCTTGCTTGCGCTTTAATTGCGGCGGCCGGCGGCGAGACTGGGCTTTTTGCTGGCTGCAGCCTGCGACTCTGCGAGCCTGCGGCGAGTCCCACCAGAGCAGCCCAGGAGGGAGGAGGGGGGGAGGCCGGGCGGGGACCTCCAGAAACCACCCCTCTGGTAGGTGCCCTGAGGCACGGCAGGCATATTTCCGCCTGCTTTTTGGCCGGGAACCGGTTTTTTTAACTTTTAAAAACTTTTTTTCTGTGCCGCTTGGCATCGCGCGCGATCGCGCGATGCAAGTAACAAGCACGACAAATCAGACCAAATTGTTCGTTCGTCGGCTCGAGCTCGAAGTCTGGTGGAGTAATTCCCGTTACCGTTTCCGTAGAGTAACGGAACCGAGTAACGGAAACGGAAACGGAAATACCGCTAAGTCGTGCCCATCTCTAATAATTTTTAAACAAAAAAAGTTATCAATCAAAGAAAAAGAAAAAGAAATATTGGAGCGATTCTAATCTTCTCAAACAAAGTTTGCATCTCATCTTAACAATGTATGATCCTTAACTATCTCAATTACTCATAAATTAAACCGGAAACTTAATTGTCTTGTAATATTCGTCTAAAAATTTGTAGAAATCATGCCATCTTTCTTCGAAGTCTTCATAGCATCCTTCTGGTTTCATTAGTGCTGAGATCTTGTCCATTTCTGCGCAGTTTAACACCTTCATAATTAACTGATTTTTGTCTGGAATATTGTCTGTCTTCCATAATTGTGTATACAACATTCTAGCTGCTGTGATAATATGAATTATTACAATTTTTTTGCTGTCACCAATATTTTGTTGTATCATAGATAATAAAAAAATCTCTGGTTTTAACTCAAGATTAATTAACATAGTTTGTAAAATAAATTTTTGTAACAACCTGGACATTTTTGACAGTATTTGATCAGTACCCACATAATACCAATTACAGTTGTGTTCTTCCCTCCAGCTTCCTTTCAGGTACATTTTTTTTCCTGAGCGTTTTTAATACATTCATAGAATTTCCTCCCGTTTCTGTTAGGCAGCCACAAAGAGTGGAGTCCCAAAGGGATGTTTTACAAGTTACCCCTCTTTGAACCAACGACCACTAGGGCCCATGTCACCTGCTTCATTCGATACTCCCCTCCATTTCAGAAGTGTTTTATGGGGGTAGCTGTGCTGCAAACTCTCATAGGATTTACTTGCAAGGGTCTCCAGACAAGTGTTGAGGCCTGAACTCTTCATATGATACAGTGACTGAGATTGTTAATGTGGACCTTAACTTGTGAAATATAAGCGCAGACCAAACACATCATGTGTATGCATTTTAATTGCAAAAGTGCTGTCAAAAACATGTCGCCTATTTGAAACTGCAAAAAAACCCCAACCCTATTTTAAAAAAGACTTGAATGCCTCAGTTTGTTTTATCAGTGATGTTTCAGTGTTACATGGTTGCATACATTCGGAACAGGAGGTAACAGAAGGAAGTTATGACTCAAGTGGGTCTTTAATCTGACTGAAGACAGCATGAGGAAAGAGTGCCAGTTCATCGGGATGGCTTTTCTTTGGATGTAGACCACAGTAGATTAAGAAGAACATGTAGTCATTCCAGGAGGCTCCCAAGAGAGGCCGCTAATGAGCATGTTGATTTCTTCTCAGAGAAATAGCTGGGAGCTCAAGTACCCAGAGGTGATGGCATTACTTGACACTTTTTGACCTTTCTCATTTGGGACAATGCATGATTTCTTTCTGTGGGAGCATGGACTTTTAAGTGAACTGCTAAGAACAAAAAAGAATCTCAGAAATCTACAGGAGGCAAGCTGTATTGCACTGTGTTTTATGACACCATTTTAGCAAGGAGGGTTGCTGTGTCTGTTGTGTTGTAGTTCCTTTTCTATTTGCTGTTGGATTCCCCTGTTACAATTAGGTGGAGACGGAAGCTACCTCTGGCACTGTGATTCCCAATAGGCGGGCGCCCCTGATGTTCTTGGATTGCAACTCCCAGAATCCGTAACCTTTGACCATGTTGGCTAGAGCTGCTGGGGATGAGCACAAGTGTATGAGGGGGCGGTACATCTGAGAGCCATAGTCCTAGCAAACACACACACACACACACACACACACACACGCACACACCACACACACGTTTTTTGTTGCTTGAGATACAAGGTTGCAACTTCCAAAACACAAATACAATACATGATACAGAACTGTTACACTTTCAAAGACTCCCAAAAGTGGGGTAAAAATTATGAGTTCAGCTCATATAGGTAGCCAGCTGCCGATGCTCGAGACAGTAAGCTGTGTAAGAGCAAAAATCGTTGGAGCATTTGAGACAGGTAAATTTACAATTCTGCAAGTGGGATGGCCAATTTTCCGCGCTAATGATTTACTTGTTGACTGCTTGCTTGCTTGCTTAAAAGGCTCCCTTTCCATTCTTTCTTAACCTTTGCAGGCAGTACCTAAAGCAGGAGAGCTTGGATAAAAAGCGGAAGGAATTTGATACGAACGGCTGGATGCTGTTGAGCAAAAGGAGCCAGGTAGATGGACCCTGAACATTTGGGTGTGCAAAGGTGTGAAATGGCTGTAGAAGGCATCACTCCTTTTAAGGGTTTGTCAGTGGATGAGGGAGACTCTTGAGTTTCCCACTTCATGAATAAGCTTTTGATTGAAGAACAGTATATCGATGCTCCATTTTAAGTTTGTTTGATCTTACTACTATTTTAATATAATACTTGTTCAATTCTTTTTAAAAATATTTGTATATTTCTTGCTTTTAGCTTTTAAATACTGTTTTACAATTTCAGCCGCCTATGGCCCTTGCAAAAATAGAGAGGGGGATGGAAATATTTTAAATAAATAATAATAAATGTGTACCGTTGAGGGAAGTAAGAATGATGTTTACCTGCATAGCTAGCAAAACCTAGATACATCTCATGTAACTGCTTGTTGTTTGATGCTCTTTGTGTGCAGTTAGTCTCTGAGTGCCTATAACATCTAGCCTTTCCAACAGCTATTCCGGGCATCCGCAAGAGGAGGGAGGGAGGGCTGTAATAAGTCTGCCATCTTTCTCATTGTCCTCCTGCCTTCTGTGTATTGAGCAACTGCCCTTCCTGCTCATTCCTTTATTCCTTAAGCAGCATTTGGTTGCTGTCACCATTGACAAGGTTTCTTGATCTTTTTTCCCTTGCCTGATCTCACAACTCAAGGCTGCTGTTCACAAACTGGGGTGCGTGGGGGACACATGAAAGAACAGGAAAGGAAAACGGGAAGGAGCATTTTCCTCCTCCTTTGCTTATGGAAAAAACAGAGGAGAGATGGCATAGGGTTCTTCTCACTGCCCAGTTGTTGGACAGAGGCCTCCTCCAAGGGCAGATGCTCGTAAAAGTTGCTGGAGTTGATCACGTTTCAATTCTGTCCACGGTTCCCTCTCTAAGCTATGCGGTTGTGCATGCCGTAGACGCCTTCTGAGCAGGGATTTTCTGCCCTTGCATATCTGTCGCGGCCATTTTCCCCCCCTGGTTACCACAAACTCCATGATGGCAGGGGTTGCCCACATGACCACAAGAAATACCCAGGCAGGAGAGACTATAGTGGGCATCTTGATTCTATCCCTTTTCTTGTTTGCAGAGATGAAGCATTGTTTCCATCTCAGCTGACATGAAATTGGTTCCACTCCTCCTCCCCCCCCCACCCCGCCAATTAAATTGTGCCTTTTCTTTCCCATGGGGTTTCTCTGGGCTTCCTAATTCTTTCCCTCAGAAGGATTTTGTAAAGTTCACATAAGAGTATGATCCTATGAATAAAAAGATGGATTTATTTTTCATTTAAAGGAGATCCCTCAGCAGATGAATGGCAGTGACTGTGGGATGTTTACCTGTAAATATGCCGACTGCATTTCCAAAGACAAGCCAATCAACTTCACTCAGGTAAGCTTGCCTACCTGACCAGAAGGCAGTGTATTGACAGAAGACACACTGTGTCAGAGTTTCTTATACTTACGTTGTACCCCTCAAGAGTCTAATATTTTGGTTTCCAAAGGCTATGACACTAATACTGCCCTATTAAGGGCGAGGCAATCCCAGGAATATTAAATTACTTCTTTAGCAGCAAGACTGCATTTCAGTCTTTTGCAAATTGCAGATGTGCCTGTCACATGGTCTGCTGAGTATCTGATCTAGCACCACCACCCCTTTCTTCACAATAACAATTTCTTCATCAGGAGCCCAATTCTTTGCTGTCAGACTAGTGGTATGGCTCACATTTCCACTGAGATGTGCTATTTTAAATTGATTTTCTAATGCCATTAACATTAATGGGGGCTAGTTTTCAAGCTGATTAAGTCAGTTCTTCAGGTAATGAGCTTTAGTTATTAATATCCACAGGTGTCAAATACATTGAAGGTATCGTATTAATCTATGGAAATTCACCGAGAGCCTAAGGAATGTTTGTAACACTTTAATTTTGTCCTTTGAAAAAAATTCTTTTAGAGTTTAGGACTTTTCTTTGGGGTCCATGCTTATTGATAAAGGTAATAAAACCATAAACCTTTTCAAATGTCACATTTGACTCTTTCAGTGGTGTTTGTTGACCTCATCTGGTTAGCCATTTTTAAACTTAAGATCATACACTACACATGTGCAATAGACGTCCTATGACATTTTCTTGCCCTTTATGTCATTAGCTACTGTTTGATCAACAGCTACAATTAGGGAAATCAGCATTTTTATAGGGTGCTGCCAGCTACTATAAACTGCCATCTGATGTGTTCCTTTTTCGTTTACATCATTATATCCTTTAAAAACATCACTCCAGAATATGTGAATATGGCCACACTCTCACTGTATATGGAAGCAAATACTGAATGTGGCATGCCATTTCCTCTAACCCCAAAGTTAGTTCTCAGTATGGTGGAACCTTGTATAAAGGATTCGTTCCAAATGAAATTCTGTGAAACAAATTTTCCTTTATACAAATTTCCCATAGGAATGCATTGAAAAACAGAGTAATCCCTCACCATGACCATTTTTATGTTGTACGGATTTGCCCCATAGGCGATTCTTTTAAGCAAATTTCCCCTGTCTCTAGAATTTTTAATGTTGTACATATTTTATGTTATACAAACCGTTTGTTATACAAGGGTTCACTGTATTTACGTTGAGAATGAATTAAGAAAAGGCCATGTGGTTCAGGATTGCTACAATAGTAAGGTGATATAGTACCTTCATTGATCCACTTTAAAAAAAACATGCAAGCTGAAAGCTTTGGTGAATAAATCTTGCTTCTTCAGGCTGGTCACCAGCGCTCCATGGAGAGTGCAGAAAAACTTCAGATTAGATTTTTTTTAAAATGTCACAGCAGATGTTCATATTGGGTCTGCTGATGGGAAGCATATTCAAAGCCCTATAGTCATTCCCATTCATTGAGATATGTCTTTAATAGACGGGCATTGGAAGTCCTTTGCAGATACTTCAGATCTCAGTGTTGCATTTTCATCATCTGTCGTTATGTGTCATCAAGCCATGATGAATGAACCATCTCCAAAATGCTGTGTCCTCAACAGCCCTGCTGAGCTCTTGTAAGCTTGTAAAAGGCTGGGGTTTCTTTTGTCGAGTCAGTCTATCTCCTCATCAGTCTTCCTCAGCTCCTTTGACCTTTCTTTCCATCATTGGCTTCTTCCTGCGAGTCTTGTCTTCCTGTGAGGTGCAAACATCAGGGCAGGCCCAGTCTTGTTGTTTTGGCTTCTAAAGAGAGTTTAGGCTTGATTTGACCTAGAATGGCACTCGTTCTTCTTTATGGTGGTCCAGGGTATCCACCAAGCTCTCCTCCAGCACCCTATTTCGGAACAGACCGTGACCTGTTTAACAGGAGGGCCAAGGGTCACCCTTCAGATGTTAGGCAGCAGCTTCCATCCACCCTAGCTACGGTAGCCAAAGGTGAGGAATGCTGGGATTTGTAGTCCCATTATATATGGGCCACTGCACTTTGCCTGACTATGAACCTTAGGAATAAAGCAACAAGGAGGATCAGGAGCACTTGGACCAAATTTAGTTTCATTGTTCCCATTAGCTCTTGGCATTATTAAGGGCATGTTTATGCACATGTTACAAATGTAACTCGTGTAAATCAGTTTCTTAGCTTCCAGTCTTCCCACCCCCACCCACAATCCATTAAAGCTACTTGGTATTTCTCATAGAACCGTGAGCGGAGCCGAAAGAGTTTGACAAGGGCAGTGCATGAGCGTCATTGGGCATGCCATTTACTCCAAATGTAGAGGGTTTTGTCCACAGAGGGATTTGTACTTACCCTACTTCTTTTATGAAGAATAGCAAAAGGAGGCTGTGATATATTTCACTAGCCTGGGTGTTCGCTCAGAAATTTTTGTTCCTATGGAATATAACTGCCTTTGTAGGTTTGTTGGTAACAGTGCTGACGCCTTTTTCTTTCTGTTGTTAAAGCAACACATGCCTTATTTCCGAAAGCGGATGGTCTGGGAGATCCTTCATCGCAAGCTGCTGTGATTTCACCTCCAATGCAGAACCCTTCGGAGTGCTTTGCCCTCCTCTGCCATCACCCAATGCCAAGCGCATGGGTTCCCCACCGATGCTTACAAGCCTCTACAAAACACTGTATGGCTTTTCGAAGAAGATAAATCTGTTCCATGGACCAGTGCGTTGGGCAGCCCTTTCAGAAGCACACAATTTGTATTTTTCAAACCCTGTTTTTTTTTTTTTTAACATGTGATTTTGAGACACGCTGAGGAGTGCAACTGTTCCCCTTTGAGGACTTTTTGTTTCTTCTCTTTGCCATGTTCCGTGTCTGCCAGGCTTCGGCTGAAGTGTGAGTGGGGTAAGGAATGTCTTTGCAGTGGGCTGGAGAGAAAGAATTAAGCCCACAGCTCTTGCTAAACAGGGCATCACATGTCGCCATGTCTGCTGGTTGTCTTCCACAATAAAATGTGTCAAATGTACAGAAGTAAAACATGCGGAGATACACCTCTGAGAACATCTACTTGAAGCTGTTTGGCAGAGGCGTGTGCGTGCATCTTTATTTCTGCTTGCTGCAGATACAAGTGTTCCCAGCTGTACTCCTTGCACTTCGCAGTGCCCTTTGTTGTTCTTAGGCAGAAATGAAATTGCCCGTTAATAGCTCTTAAGAAACACCAGCATTTAAAAAGTGGCCTGCTTTATTTTCCACAGCAACTGTGTCCTCCTTTTCACTTCTGTCACAGAGGGATAGTGAATGGTAGATGAACAGCCCTCTTGAGGTCCCACTGAAGTTCAAGCGAAGAACCCTCCCACCCTTCAAAAGCTATCCTTGCGGATTCTCCAACTAAAATGTCTGGGCCAGGCACTCACTGAGTAGATAAGGAGCGGCATCTGTAATGGTCCTCTAGATGTTGGACCATGATTTCCCCAACAGCCAGCCTGAGCCTCCTGAGACACAAGGAGCTGTCGTTCAGCATCATTTGAAGGGGTACAGCTGTCCACCCCTGCAATAGAAAAATGATTGATTTTAAGCAGAGGGATCCTACATCCATTGCTCTCCATATATGGGTCTTTCCCCATAACTCTTTCTAGTTCCGCAAGCTGGTTGTATGAGGGTTGATGGTGAGAGAAAAGATGGACCCATGGGCTGCAAGGCACTTTGTGGGGGGGCCCAGTGCATTATGCCCAAATGACTCAGTTTAGCCCATATGGAAACCACTGGTTTGTTGTTGTTGTTTTGCCCCCTAACTATATTATTGACCCATTGCAATAATGTAAGGAGTTAGTGGGATTAGGAAGGGTTCTGTATGGCATTCTTGATGTCACCAAGGATGTGCAAACAGAGTGAGCAGCTGTTAGTTACTTGGATGTTCTTCTGACAAAGGACGGGGCAGTTAATTATCGTCCATCTCTTTGTAGCATTTAGGTACAATATGACTGTTTTGATAAACTGTTTTTATACTATATAAATATATATATATAATATATTTATACGCCTTTCCCAATGATGCAACGGTGAACCAATGTCTATTAGGGTTTCCAGCTCTTCTCCTAGGCTCTGTTTTAATTCCCTACAGCTGAACCTTTTTATTCTTCCCTCATATTCTCCCCCTTTAGCTTCTGTTTTTAATGGTCATTAATAATGGAGTGAACAAGCTCCTGAAAAGAGATCCATCCTTCTTAAATTCTGTTTTCATGTGGGTGCACCTTAGGACACAGGAACAAAAATAAGGGAGAACATCCCACAAACTGGTGCCCTCCAGATGTTCCTAGAGTGTAGCTCCCATCATCTTGAGTTAGCACGGGGGGTGGTGGTCAGGGATAGTTGGAACGATCATCCAAAACTACTGGAGGTCGCCAGCTTCAGGAAGGCCGCAGAGGCATCTCTTGGGTTCCTCAGCGAAATAAACATAAAAGATGCTGCCAGCTACAGCTTTATATTTGCACGTAGGGAGAGGTATCACACAGTCCAAGCCTCTTTGAGTCTCATGGATCAGAGGAACATTTAGTCCTGTATTTGTGGCTCTGAACTCTTTGGCCTCGCTGGCACTTATCCGTGGCTGCACATACATGCTCGCCTTTCTGTGGAACCCAATCTCTGTGTCATTGTGAATCCACTGTATGTTGGGGATCGTCTACTACCAGCTAGCAAAGTGGTGTGTGTGTGCGTGCGTGTGTCTGTGTGCATGTGTGTGCGTGCAACTCAAAGGGAGACTGAAAGATACTGGACTGTTGACCAGGTTCATATACCTCCTGATGTACCTTTCTTTTTAAGCCTAAATAAATAGATAATAACACCCTCTTGTATTTTTGTCCTGAGATAGGGAACATTTTATATATTCTGCACCTGTAAACAAATGTTTTTGTACAAAAGCCCCAGTGCCCCTCTTCCTTGTGCTCCTCCTAGACAAGTTTGTACCTTTTTTGATCTGTCTGTGTTTTTTATACCAGTCTCTTTGGTCACCCCCTTTTTCTATGTTTTTCTGCAAGTAATGATTTGAAAAACCAGAAATCTGTATATATATTTTTTGTAATGTGTTCTTAAATAAACCCAGCTGTTTATAAACAAGTCTTGAATATGGTCTCCTGTTGCATTTTTCCACACCTTTTTGTCTTATTACGATCCAAGGGCAGAGCTGTACATTTATCAGGAACCGAAGACTGTTGCCCTACGTCACATTCTTTCCCCAGTCCAAGCAGAATTTATTTATTTTTTTGTTGTGATGAATTCATGTGTCTGTTTCTTGACTTTTGCTCCAAGGAAATTATCCACTCTCAGCTTAAGTGGGCATGCGGAAACAATGAGCACTATCAGATTGAAACCTAAGTATGACACATACTAGAGAAGGAAATAGAAATTTCATCCAGAGGTCTTTTTCACTTACCTGGCAAAGTTGGGGGACCTATCTGGAAGTTGAGTTGTGGCAAGTGGACTTTTCTTGTGAGATTGAATCGTTTCACTGCTCATCCAAGCAGCTTTGTCAGTCTGAGGAAGGTTTGTGGTGAGTCCTCCATTTTATAGTTCACCTTGATTTCACATCACCCTGGTCTGAATAGGTTCACAAGTTGGACAATGGCCCGAATAGGCTCGTTAAATAGGTCCATAGGTGGACCATGATCTGAATAGGCTCATCAGGTGGATAATAATGGCCTGGGGTGCGTGAAAGTCCCACCTATGCAACCTTTCTCAACACCCGTTAAGTATGGGTCATTAGCTATGGCCTTGCTGGTGGAGATCTGAAATGCTTCTGATGAAAGGGCCGCTTGATAAGTAGTAGACAGATTGTGTCCCCCACCTCTGTTGAGAGAGAATGGCTTCCCTGACCCCTCTCTCTCTTCTCTATTAAGTGTACATCCTCATCTTTATATGACTGCCCTTTGTCCTTCGAGTGGAGGTATACTGCTGATTCTCTCAAAAGAGGTGGGGGACTCAGACAAAGGAGTTCAGTTGCCCTATTAAAACAGCTCCACTGGCTACCAATCAGGTATCGGGCACAATTCAAAGTGCTGACCTTAACCTACAAAGCCCTGTACAACCTGGGTCCTAGGTACCTCAAAGATCAAATCTTGCAGTATGTTAAGGTCATCAGGAGAGGCCTTTCTCTCCATCCCACCCCCCTCATAGGTACGTCCCGTGGGAACTCATGAAAGGGCCTTCTTGACTGCTGTGCCCAGACTCTGGAATTCCCTCCCACTAGAGGCCAGGACTGCCCCATCTCTGTTGTCCTTCCAGAAACAGGCAAAGACCTTTCTCTTCAGGCAAACATTCCCTGAATGATGGACTACCTGTTATGTGTCTTTTATATGAATCTACCGTACATTATCACATAGACTTTATGTTTATAACCACTGATAACCTTGTGTGATTGCATTCCATCACTTATAACTTTTATATGGAATTTTTACTCTAACTGCTCGCATTCTCTTGTAGCTTTAATGTAGTCTTTTAATGCTTTAAGATGTCTCTCAATACCCTGTTCTTAAACTTGAATATGTCTTAATTGTACTGGACTACATCTTGTCCCTCATTACTGTAAGCCACCTTGGGTCCTTTTCCAAAGAGAAAGACGGAGTAAAAATACTCAAATAAGTACATGACTACTCCCAGATAAACTCACCTGAGTGACAGAATTTTCACATATATTGAGCAGGTACATTCCTTATAACTCCCCCTAACCTGACAGGTAAGTGAAAAAGACCTCTGGTTGAAACTTCTATTTCCTTCTCTAGTGGGGGACCGCTCAATCTGTCCTTTGAGTACTACAGTATTTAAAAGCAAATTTCATAAAGACACCTGTTCCTTGTAAACATTTATCGCTGCTGCTGGTAGGGGGCAGTAGCAATCAAGTTCTCTCCCAGCCTTGTGTCCTTGTTGACGAAAATGTCTTCCACTGGTAGCAAAAATCTACAACGGGGCATGATGGATCAGACCAAATGCCTATCTAGCAGTAGTATAAGATTCTGTTCCCAGAGTTGTTGGGAGCCCAGCGGTCCAACATGTGCTGTAGCCATCCCCATGTTTAAGTTCTACAGCGGAGGTATACTTGTATGACAGGTGAAGGAAGAAATGGGTAGAGGATTTTCCTGCCCAGCTGTCCCCCATCCTGACCACCCTGGAGCCAGCTTCCCAAATGAAGGATGGTGAAAGGCTTGAGGACAGCTAGGCAAGACCTGCATGGAAGCTTCCCATCCATGGTTGGTAGGTTCATTATAAGGACGCCAGCATCCTTATAATGCTGCAGAGATCTGTTCAGCCTCGTATGCAGTAGGGTGTTGTTTTCAAATTAAGCTTTAGGCTTCCTCTCTGGTAAGCTGATCTATTTATAGATACTTACAGTGGTACCTTGACTTACAAATTTAATCCGTTCTGAATGCATGCTCTTAAAGTCGAACTACTCTTAATTCAGGGTACCAATCTAAAAAATTGGGGGAGGGGGAAGTTAAAAAATGAAAAAAAAAGTAAGTTGAGCAGACCATATCTAAAATTTGTAAGGCGGCAGTTAAAATGCCAAGAGTTTTCTGCTCTTAAGTTGAGCTGCTCTTAAGTCAGGGTACCACTGTATTCTTTATTTACCTGATCATGCACTGTTTATAGTAATCGTGTTTCTCATTTGCATCTGTTTCCGTCTGATCTGTTGCAGGCCAGAAGCGCAGCGAAGATTGTGCTTATACGGCTGCTCATGTTGTCCCTCATGGGAGATGGTGTGATATAAAAGTGCAACAAACAAACAAACAAACAAACAAACAAACAAATAATATAGGAGATTCACAACCATGGATAGTACTATTTTCCATGAGTGCACAGTATAATCCCCATTAAACTTTCCAAAAGTGCAGCTATTACTATATCTTGTTTTTTCTTCTTGTTAGGTGTCATCAGGCTGGCTTCAATTTGTGGCAACCCTATGCAAGAGAAATCTCCACAATGTCCTGTCCTCACCAGTTCTGATTAGCATTTATTAACTCAACTCCGTAGCTTCGTTTAGGGAGTCAGTCCATCTCGTATCTGGTCTTCCTCTTATACCTTACTCTAGTAATTCCCACCATTTAGCAATGTGCTTCATGAAAAGAGCCTGGTGGCGCAGTGGTTAAATGCCTGTACTGCAGCTAAAACTGTGCTCATGACCTGGGGTTCAATCCCCAGTAGCCGGCTCAGGGTTGACTCAGCCTTCCATCTTTCCAAGGTCAGTAAAATGAGTACCCAGCTTGCTGGGGGGGGGGAATGGGTAGCCTGCATAATTAAACTATAAACCGCCCAGAGACTACTAGAAGTGGTATGGGGCGGTATATAAGCAGAACACACACTTTAAATACTCCTTGCTGGTTCTGCATTTCCTCTCATTCAGCTTCGTTGGGTGAACCTCTATCTTAGCATAATGAGATGGGCTAAAGCTTCTCCTTACCCACCGTGCTTTACTCTGTGCATAATTTCATACCTTTCTTTCCTGCCTTTCCCCAGCAAATAAAACTTGAAATTTGTTCTCCCCTGCAAATGATGGTATCTTTTCTTTCTGAGAACGGTTCTACCTTGGCTTTTCGTTGCTTCTACTTTCATACAATTCTCCACTATTCTCTTTGAGTTCTGATATTCAAAGCTCTTGTGCTACTACTGGGCATGAGCAGATACAGTATGTACTGCTGTCTGCTTTATACTATAAAAAGAATGATGGGTCTCGCCTTGATTATATTGAATTATTTACAATCATTTAATAATATCTCCTTCTCACCCACCCCAGCTAACTCGTTGACTGTGCTGTGCTCCAAAATATTCAGCTCTAGGGCAAGGGAGAAATAGTCCAATAAAATAAGTGTACCAAGGAAGGTGCAAGAGCACTGTCTGTCATTTGAATTTTATCATCTTTGGCCTAGAAATTTGTGAGGGGGGTGGTGTGCTGCTGTTACTGAAAATCATAACATTGGCAGGCACACCAAGAGGCTACACAGACAGAACATTCACAGCCTTCATGGAAAGCTTCCTTCTACTTCCTCCTCTCTCCTCAAAATCCCTCTAGGGGTTGAAGGAATAAAGCAAAATGTATTGGCTGTAAACAGGATACAACTAAGAGGGGAAGCAGCCACCAACATCATTTCTGAACGTGCAATTCATCTTGTGCAAACTTGGTGGTGGCCTATACCTGTATCCTTCCACCTCTAAAGCTGTATATATCCTGCAAGTATGAATAGGCTCCCTATATTAAGAGCCATGAATGGCATTCTCAAAGCTAAATTCACGCTCCATGGTAAAACAGAAAGCCTAATGACTTTGCCTAAAAGATGATTACTCATTGATATCTAATTTTATAATTAAATGCTGCCAGGTCATTGCCAAAATATGGCAACCCTATGAACTGGTGACTTCCAAAACGTAGTGTAGACTGATTCCCATGCTCCTTATACAAAAGGGGAGCCGATACCTGTCGGAGCTGGTGGAAATTGTAGTCCCCCCAAATCTAAGGAGCCTCCAAGCGGGCAAGGCTGAATTAGGTCTACCTACCGAGTTCTTCTATAAGTTTGCGGTGGGTAGTGAAATGACATGTTCAGCAGGCAGAGGGAGAAATGGATAAACACAGTAGTGGTCTACCAAGAGAATCACACAGTGATGGCACAGGGTACCCTGAGCTATGCATTCAATGTTGATTTTTTTTCTTGAGCTTTCAATCCAGCCTTATGCCGTTCGCCCCTGACTAGGGATTTTCAGGTCATGTTGACTCTGCTCCTTGCAGCCTACTCTTTGCAGACATGAGCAATATTTCCAGGCAACCAGTCATTAACTTCTGACACACTCATACACACACATACGATTTTGTGCATTTAGCTTGAGCTAACGAGACAAGGTATCATTTGTTACTCTCTGCCGCCGCCAATGAGAACGGGAGTTATTTGTCCCACATTTAAAGAGGTGGGCACTTCAGGCTCCTGTCTGCTCACGCAAAATTCCGTGGCCCGCTCGGAGGCATTGGCTTTGAGTCAGGAGGACCAAGCATTGATGGATGCTCAACATGTCCATCATGATCATGACATGAACAAGCACTAGATTGGTCTGTAGGGATGGGTTTGGTCAGGAATGTGGGGGTCCCCCGAGCACAGATAGGCTGCAACCTCCATCAGCGCTTGCCAGCAAAGCCAGGAATGATGGAGTTGGAACCTAACGCCATCCAGAGAGCGGCCCCGGCCCCAGTGTAGGAAACAAAACTGGTTGAGAGAGCAAGCAGGCAACGTACAATGGGGCAGCCATAAAGGCAAGGGCTCAGATCACACAAACTGGATCCAAGCCAGCAAAATGATAGAATTGGAAAGAGGCATTTGGTCTTTGGGCCTGGAGGCAGCAGAGAAAAAAACCAGTTGCCAGGAAGAAAAAGTCCTTGTCCTTTCTTCTCTTCTGATCTTCGGCTACTAATTTTGACAGGTGGGACTTTTTTGCCACATTGGTGAAGCTTGGGCCATGTTGTTACTGTTGTTATGTGCCATGAAGTTGGTTCTGCCTTATGGTGACCCTATGAATCAGTGATTTCCAAAAGGTCCTGTTCTCAGCAGCCTTGCTCAGCTCCTGCGGACTCAAACCTGATGATGATGGATTAAAGCATAAGAAGCATTTACAGTATAAGACTACATTTTTGTCTAAAATTGTTAGACTAAAACTTGAGGGGGTCATCTTATACACAGAAGTAAGCCAGGGAGAGAACCAGGCAGTTGCAAACTAATTTTAGATTGGAATAGCGGGACTCGACTTATACATGGGGTCATCTTATAGATGGAAAAATACGGTAAATGCATGACCTGTGCAAATGATCCCCTACCTCACCTTGTTTTAAGCTCAAAAATAAAAGGTCAGTGGTCTTTTTGCTGCCCTGCACTAAAATGGCCACAATGTGGTGCCAGCCCTCATATTTCTGGTGTATCGACCAAATATCTGAGACAACGGCTACACTCATGATTTTATTTTGGTTTAGCAACTCCTTGGTTATGACTATATGCAGATCTGACATGGACCACAAACTCTTCTGTAAATGTTTGCTTGAGCTAAGATGAATTCCTCTTTCTATATTTCACATAACAGACATATATATATATTACATGGTGGGCATTTTCATAAACGCACACAGAGTGAGAGAGCTGAATATCCATTGAACGTCTTAGCACCAATAGTAAAATTCTGAGTCAGTCTATATGAGAACTTGTGGGCGAAAGGTTGGGCGTCCATGGTCCATGTGGAATACTTTAGAACTGGTCAGTATCTGTGGTTTCATTTATCCCAGGTCTGAAAACATTATAATATAGCACGTTATCTGGAAATGAGATGAAAGCCTTTCCTTTGGGGAGAATGATCATTGGGAATGTGCAGATCAAAGAGATTATACAACAGGACCCCTGTATCAGTATATGTGGTTTCACTTATCTATCCATGGTCTGAAAATATTATATATAGCAGGGCGTCTGTCTCCCTTTAATGGCCACTTTTGGTAATACATGTTAAAATGTTTTTTTCTGAGTCTCCCCATTAGAGTATGTAGATCAATAGTCTCAGAATGTGGTATGTCAATCACTCTGATCTGACATACTACTGGTCTGTCTATACTAACATTCTTTTATGTCCCTCCTTTCTGGAAGGTCTGTCAGTTAAACAGACAGGAAAATGACAGTTTTAATCTCTCCCCATGGCTGTTGAGATGGAGGGTCTTACCTTCATGCATACCATCCAGCTTTAGGGGATAGTGCAACAAGTACCAGTATAGGGACATTCTTCAATACAGACTGTTTAATGTGGAATATTTGTTTTCTTTTTGAAGTTTAATAAACCTTTTTTTACTTTAATGTGACTCATCATTTGCTCTGGGTGGTGGTGGTAATAGGACCAAGCAATAGAAAGACCTCCAACACACCCAAAGCCGCCTCTCTCTCTCTCTCTCTCTCTTTTTCAGAGCTGAAAGTGGATTGAGTACATCCACAGAATTGGCCACAATCATTCTTCCGAACCGCCTTCAAGTCTATAAAACAGGGTCATGGGTATACCAGATCTGAGATTTTCTCAAGGGAGGCAGTTGCTCCTACAGATCAGAACTAGACCTAACAGTCCAGTTCTGGACCTGAGGAAGGCTAACAGGGTATCTGCCTAGATGCCCTAAGCACATCCAATCTCGCCTGATCTCGGAAGCTAAGCAGGGTCAGCCCTGGATAGTACTTGGATGGGCGACCACCAGGGAATACCAGGTGCTGTAAGTGCCTGGAGTAGGAAATGGCAAGCCACTCCAGTCTTCCTGCCAAGAAAAACTCCATGGACATGGAGTCACAAAGAGTCAGTCATAACTGTAATGGTAAACAACAACAACAACAACAACAACAACAACAACAACAACAACAACAA
>JAHTLZ010003468.1:11852357-11876486 GCA_023846285.1 Phrynocephalus versicolor | reverse complement strand
TAATAATAATAATAATAATAATAATAATAATAATAATAATAATAATACTTTATTCCTATGCCGCCTTTCTCCCCGGAGGGGCATCTTTAGAAATCTAAGCGTTAACTCAGAGGTGGTCTTGTCCTCCGAAGAGTTGTAGGACAGCCATTTAGGAATATGCTTGAGAATGCTGGACTGGGCTTTCAATCTGGAGTCCTAGAATGGTCCCCCTGCACAATCAGAATTCTAGCTCAGTTCTCTCTAATTTCACAAAGAAATAATTCATGGCAACACCATTAGGGAACACTGAGTTCTCTGCTCCCACTAGCCTTGGTTCCAGAATGTCTTTATATTTCATTGCTCAAGAAATCACTGCAGGAAGCCTGAGAAAAAGGTTTCACTTCCCCTTCTTCCTCTAACAAGCAGAAATCTAGCCTCACGCTTTCTAACTGAGAGAAGCAAATTTGACCCTGACTATTAGGAATTAGTATTTTAGCTATTAAGAACTATCAAAGTCGGATTTGGATATATTCGGAGCAATCCAAATACAGAGGCATAGCTAGGGTTTAGAGTGCCTGGGCACAAAGTCAGTTTTTGCACCCCCTCCTGCCCCCAACTGCGTCTCACCCACCGAACAAGGGGTGCCCGATCCTGGGGGAACAGCAGGTGAGGGGGAGAAGGCTCCCTACACCCTCTTCAGGAGGCTCCCGGACAAGGCTCTCCTGTGCAAACCACACAGTGTGCAGATAGCACCAAGCAGGTAATTTTTTTTCAAGCATCCCCTTCACAGCACACTTCGCCCTCCTCCTTTCACCTTGGCTAAGGCTTGGCAATTGTTAGACCGGGGAAAGGAGGAGAGGGAAGCAGGTGATGGGAGGTTTTTTCCCAAGCAGCACTTCCATCGCACGCTTCTGTCTCCTCCTTTTCCAGGGCTAATGATTGCCAAGCCTTAGCGGGGGAGGAGGCGGGGGAGCAATCAACGGAGGTGCTACTTGGAGTGGGGGGACATCGCCTGCTTCCCTCTCCTCCCCCCCCCGACTCAGGATCGCCAAGCCTTAGCAGGGCAAAAGGAGGACTGCTGGTGGGACAGCGCATGGCTTCCTCCTGCTGCTTCCCTTCAAGGCACCCCCAAATTGCTGCACGCCCCAGGGCAAATGCACTCTTCCGCCCCTCCCTAGTTACACCAGGGTCCAAATATGGCATTATTCAGTCATTTCCGAATATTACCAAATCTGAATCTGCATCCCTACTGAACTGCTTCTCAGCCAAAACCCAGGCCTCTAAAATCCAAAAATAAATGCTGTCACCACCCGCTACTTCCACATACTATCATGGGCAGGTAAGTGCCTGAAAAAAATGAATCTGGAACAGCCTGGGAGAGGGTGGCATCTATTTTCACCTTCAAGAAAATATTAAAAGTTGCTCCACTTTCTTCAAGAAAATAATAAGAAGCAAAGTGAGCAATTGGAATGTTCTAAAGGCAACAATCAACTCTAATATCCTGTGCATATTTATTCAACAAATATTTAGTAAGGTTTAATCCCAGTTGTTGCCTTAGTCAACTACAAGTCATCTGACTGAACGAAGCCGTTCAGGAGTGGAAGGGATTTTTCTTCTGCCTGCCTGCCTTCTTTATTTTGTAATTAATATTTATTATTACTAGAAATTAGAGACTGAAATTATATATGTCTAATAGGATAAAATTTAATATAAACCTACATAGTTCGTAGTTCTGTCCACAGTAGTCTGTTTTGTGTCTTTTGTTTTGTTTAGTTTTGTTTTTCTTTGATGTTTGCCTGAAATTAGTCTGTAAGTAAATGATCCACAGAAAATTTGCTCTTTTGGGTCATGTTTTTAAAATTGTTTTCAAATGTGCCCTTTTAATATGACAGTCCACTTTACTAATATTATACTTTACTGGATAAAATCCTATTGATAGTATTCCTGTAGGGGTTGCCCACATGCCATAGCTAACTGCAGCTAATTGATGAGGCGCTGCAGTATGTTGCCTGGGTATGTGTGAATGTGCCTCCAAGCACACAACCAAGTTATGCCTGAACACCCGGTCAACTAGTCACAAATAGCTGTGGCAAATTACACAGATACAAGTTACTTGAACGCCACTAGGATTCCAGCCCTTAAGTTTTTGGTTGTACCTGTTTTCCAATCACATTGTTTTCTGTCTTGGCAACAATGGGATGCAATGAACAATACATTGCAGCCAGGGCCGGCGCGAACTAGGCAGTTGCCTAGGGTGCCAAAATGGACAGGGGGTGCCACCCCCCACCGCCACCGCTGGCTAGCCTGCTTCTCCCCCGCCCCTGCCGCCACCCACCTGCCCGCGCGTGCCTCTCCCTGCCGCTGCTGCCGCCGCCCGCCCACGGCCCCCCACCCCCGCCTGCCCGCGCCTCCCCCTGCTGCCGCCGCAACTCCCGCCCGCAGTCCCCCGCCACCGCCCTGCGCCTCCCCTGCCACTGCCGCCGCCACCGGCCCCCACTGCCCCCGCCACCCCCGCCACCTAGGGCGCAAAAAAACCTAGCGCCGGCCCTGATTGCAGCTGGTATAATGCACTACATCAAAGTGACATTATTGAGTAATTGCAGCCTGCGTATGTGAGTACAGGGCATTTAAGGCAAGCTTCAGCCAAAATAAACTATTGATTGTCCTGACTGTGGCTTCTTTGCTGGAATGTGTATTGCCCCTGAAACATCTTTATTTCAATGTCCAATTTGTTTCTTCTCTGGGCTCAAAAGAAAGCATAGGTTCCTGTCTTAGCGGCTTCTTCTAGAGAGGAAAGTTCAACATGTTAATATCCTAAGGAATGGCGATAGTTACGGCATTGTTTAATTAGGATGAACCCACCTTGCATTTGTGATGAGGGTTTTTGGAATACATTTCCACTAAGCCTCTCCAGGCAGTCCTACTGTTGAGGCGCTCCAGGACTTTGGCAAAGCCGAGGTACTTTGGTGCCCAGCAGCCTGGGAAGGCAGCTGCACAGAGATTAGGAAGGTTATGAAATTTAAGAAGAAAGCCAAGGGGAAAATAATTAGGAATAATTAGAGTCAAATGTTCCTTGGGCTGTGCTGAAATCAGCTGGCAGGGGAAAAAAACATACAATCCACTTAAAACATACTGCAAATATTGTGAAAAATAAACCAAAT
The DNA here is from genome assembly GCA_023846285.1 of Phrynocephalus versicolor. Lineage (NCBI taxonomy): Eukaryota > Metazoa > Chordata > Lepidosauria > Squamata > Agamidae > Phrynocephalus > Phrynocephalus versicolor. The sequence continues at coordinate 11,873,346 of JAHTLZ010003468.1, read as the reverse complement.
ATGTTTTTGTCATTTTTTAAAAAAAAAACACATAGACACAGAATAGCCTTACATCATTTTGAAGGTGAATTGACTGTTCATGGGTAATAGCTCCCTTCCAGGCCATTTTAAAGCTACTGTCCTTCTAGTACAGATACAGTTACACTGCCAAATTTTGGCAACATGGCAGCAGGAGAGAAAAAAACACCAGTCATAGCTAACTTTACAAAGTACTAAGGTTTGTGGAAGCCCAATCGACCTTGAAGATGATTAAATGCACTTTAAAAAACGGTAAATTCTATACATTTTTGTGCCATATCACCAAATTTCAGTTATGAAGAAAAAAAAATCAGCCATAGTAGCAAATGGAAATTCCTAATACTGTAGTTGCCCACTCCTGGCATGTAGCTCTTTTTACACCTTATCTAATGTTCTCTGGGTGTGATGACATGGGTTAATAGATCACAATTTGGACCACTTATGGAGCAGTCTAATGCGACTGATCACCCAGCACAAAAGGAATCACCCTTCAACCTGATCCTGATCTGTGCCTAAGATGGATCTTTTTGCTCCCACTTCTACAGAGAGCTTTAGGAACTGTGAGGTGGTATATAAGCAGCACATTTGGATTTGACAGGTCTGCTTTAAAGGGATACCACTTCCATTAAAGTGACCCTCCCTCCGATGCAACCAGGTGTACGCCTATGCAGCCATCTGATTGCACCCTGTTTTAGGGTCATTTGTGGTTGTGACGGGTGTGCAAACTTATCCCCTTTTGTCCATAACAATTATCAGTGGGGTCAGGTCGTGCTCTGGGCTGCCAGTCCAACAAGTGCTGAAAAAAGAAACAACTGGATGTAAGTGAAAACCAAAATCTTAGAATGGAACAATATATCAACCATCTACCAGGATAACGAAGGGCGCTTTTACACAACCCCTAAGATCCGCTGGCAACTTAAATTCAGACCAGAGATCTTGGGGGGTTGCCGCTCTTCCTGTGTTCCCCCCTCCCTCCGCACTTCCTTGCACCTGTCTGTGTGAGGGGAGGGAGAACAAAAGGGAGAAAAGAATGCAGGCTCACCTCCGCTCTGCCGTCGAGCTGCTCCGGGAATCATTCCAGTCTCTTCCAGTCTCTTAAAGGGGCGGGGGCAAAAAACAAACAAACACAAGGCAAGCAGAGCCCGGCACTCACTGCTTTACATATGTATCAGAAATTTTTCACCTTCGGAGACCAGGTACTTGGAAAATGCCCTGGGACGTGCTTAGGTGGGCGTGGTCATACTTTATTTTGTTTAAATCCGGAGCTGGTGGGAAAACATTTTTAAGCTCCGGATCTGGGAGCCCTCTGCCCCGGATTTTAGGGGTCGTGTAAAAGCGCCCAAAGACCCAATGTTACCTTTCTTTAAGGGGGAAAAAAAGCAACTTAGTAATAGATGTGTTGGAAACCATCCACAGGCTCTCTACTACAAAGTGTCCTCAAATGAATGTGTTGGGTGTGTTTATTTATTTGCGTGTTAAACTTTCAGGTTGCGAATAGCAGTCTGACATGATCTCGGAATCAGGAGCCAGGAGCCTCAGGACCAGCCCACAGACAGGGCCAAACTGTAAGAAATTAGAGGTCAGGGCAAATAAATGCAACCAACAATACCGGGAAATCCAGAAGGCAGGAAGATCTTATCGCTCAAGTAAGAACTGAGTAGAACAGACAATTCTCTTAGAGGTGAGTTTGGCAACAGTGGTTATCCAAATATTTGTAGACTGAAGCTCCCATAGTCCTTCACTGTTAGCAAAAAAGCAAAGTGTTCTGCTTATATACCGCCTCATACCACTTCAAGTAGTCTCTGGGTGGTTTATAGTTTTTAATTACAATATGCAGCCTACACATTGCCCCCCCCCCCAGCAAGCTGGGTACTCATTTTACCGACCTCGGAAGAATGGAAGACTTAGTCAACCATGAGCTGGCTACTGGGGATTGAACCCCAGGTCGTGAGCAGTTTTACCTGCAGTACAGGCATTTAACCTGTGGAGGGGATTTATAGGACCACAGCTGCACACTCCCTCCTAATGTGTTATGGCTGTTTCTTTAGTACTTTAACATTATGGCTCCATCTTATGGGATACCGGTATAGGGTCACAGTTGGGCAGAATGAAATTCTTGGAGATGCTTTTGAGGTCCCCCGAGACCCCCAAAACACGTCCCACTTCTGTCTCTTTTCAGAGGTGTAGCCAGGATTTGGAGCACCTTGGGACAAAGTTTGTTTTTGCGCCCTTCCTGCCACCCCCCTCCACATCTCACCCACCCAGCAATGGGGGCCCCGAACCCTGTGGGTGGTGTGTGTGTGTGTGTGTGTGTGTGTGTGAGAGAGAGAGAGAGAGAGAGAGAGGAGGGCACCACGGCCACCACGCTTCTGCCTGCCTGTCTGCTTCTCCGTTCGCCTGGTGCGCAGAGGCAGATGTGGCAGAAGGGGTGCCATCGCCAAGCCTTAGGAGAAAGGAGGACTGCTGGGCAGCGGGAGGGCGCACAGCTTCCTCCTCCTGCTTCCGCTCCAGGCACCCCCAGATTGCTGCACCTGGGGCAGATGTACCCTTCAACCCCCCCCCCCCGATATGCCCCTGTCTCTTTTTTTCATATCACAATAATCTGTTAAGGCAAAGGAAAAAGAACGGCATGTGCTTTTTGATTATTGGTACTAGGAAACCTCTGTCTGGAATCACCACCGGTCTACAACACTTTCAGCAGGACTCACTGTTCATTGCAAAGGGGTTCCCTCCTGCCCCTCAACAAACCACGGTTGCAGTCTTGCTATGTGGCACCTTCTTCCTAGATTCTCTACTTTAAAAAAAAAATCCAGCTCAGTAATAAAGTGAAACATTCTCCTCCCGCCTACATTTTACTGCAGGGCACCAATCCACTCTGGAAAAGGCTTGCCTTTGCTGCCTCTACTGAATTGAAGCTGGGTTGGTGAAAAGGAGATGACCAGTTGGGTTTCATCAGTGAGCCCCAGGTTTTGTCTAACTTTTGCTATGAATCCCCTGATTTCTTCTCAAAACATGAGATATTTCGCTCACCGTCAGACTGCATCGCAAAAAACAAACAAAAAAAAAACCTTCAGGAGGACCAGGCTTGGGGGGGGCATTAAAAATGACACACACACACACACACACACACACACACATGTGTCTCCAGGTAGCTCCTAGCTTCTGTGGAACAAGGACACAGAGAGCTTCAGAAATCCTTCAATCCTGGCTTTGTTTAAGAAGACCTTAGGCTACCTGATGTTGTAAAGCACATTCCAGATGCACCCCAATGCCAAAGAACACATCCTGCTCCCTGTCCCTCTCCCTAACACCACCACCACCACCACCACCAAGCCATCTTCTCTCACTCAGGTTGGAATCTGCTTGTGTCATCCCTCCGCATGTCATTGGTTTCCAGTAAGCCCAGTCACCGTTGAAGCCACAGGACCTTCAGGGAACACGAGCTGCACCTCCTGCAGAGCCAGCTAGCTTGCATTTTTTCCCCACATTCCTTAGCCTGCTGTGTCAAGAGAGAAGGCAGCTTTGTGTGAGGTCACTGGGCGGTATATAAGCAGAACACTTCGCTTTGCTTTAGGCACACAAGGAAGTCTATGGGGACGTCCCAGATAGAGGGTTTGGGAGGGTTCCAGCTGCCAGCTATTTGGACATTTTCCACAGTAAATGCTGCTTTTTTGAGGGGTGGGGTGGGGAGGAGAATGTTGCTTTTCCAACAGTATAGGATCAAACCTAGGCAAATGGCTGCTAAGCACACCCAGCAGTTGGACAAATTAAAAGGCTATCTTTGTAAATGGCAGTTGCAGAAAGAAAGCAAACGTTTATACAACTCTTCTCCAGACAATTGCCTGCTTGAAGAAATAGAATCTGCAGTTCAAAATGTATTTTATCGATGTACTCATTCAATTTATATATTAGCCCATTAGCATAAGCACTGCACTAGGCTGTTTACAGAAGATTAAAATTTACAATACAATAAATAACAATAAGGATAACAAAAAAGAGTATAACATGAGACTATGAGTCATTTATAAACATTCATTTATTATAAAATGAATAACACTTTAAAAAAACTAGAAGTAATAATAATTGAAAATTGTTTATGAGATGGAAACATTTCACTGGTCATCCAAGTGGCTTCATCAGTCTGAGGAGAGTTGATATGAAGCCTCCTATTTATAGTTCACTTCAGTTTCTTCCACCCTGGTTGGAATAGGCTTGTTAGTTGGACAATGGCCTGAATAGGCTTGTTAGAAATACAGTCATCTGGTGTGTGAAATTCCCACCTATACAACCCTACCCAACACCCATTAAGTATGGGTCGTTAGCTGTGGCCCTCCTGGTGAAGGTGTGAAGTGCTTCTGATTTGTCTGGAGATGGATGAAAGACCATGGTGATGTGAACGAAGGTGAACTAAATTGGAGGCCTCACATCAACTTTCCTCAGACTGATGAAGCTGCTTGGATGTGTAGTGAAATGATTTGCTCTCACTGAAAGGGAGGACATTTGACTAATTATATATATTTATAAATATATATGGCTGCTTTACTAACCACAGGTATAGACAAGCCCTCATGTATTCAATAACAATGTATTCTAAGCAGTATATATATATATATAGCCACACTAGTGACACAAATAATGTAGTTATATTCACTTAAGCACTATGTATCACAAGTATCTACATTTGTATTCTTGTAAACTTAGAATCTTTGGTCAAGCCTATTCTTTGGTCAAGACTTTCCGGCTAGAATAGAGAAAGGGAACTTCCGCTAAGTCAGCAAAAGCAATTATAAATTCAAGGATCCAATTAAGTTCCTAAGCTTTGAGGATCACACACAAGCAATTAACGGGTGTCCAAGGCGTACCAGGAAGGCCTTATCTCAGCGTCTGGTGTTTGTAACTGTCAAGTGTCCAAGGACATAGGATGAATCTATCCTCCCTGCCTGTGAAAGGGGGAGATCAAACGTACCAGTTAGAACTTTTAGGCAAGTGTCAGAAATACGAAATAAATGACTAAAAAGTGTCAATTAGTATTTGATGTATGTAGCAGGTGTGTGTATGATGTAATTTCAGTTAAGGGAAGACAAAGAATAGAGGAACCCTATAAAGTGTATCGCCTCCCAATGCTTGGGTGGACACCTCGCCCGGAATCTGTTCCGAGTCAGGTCTCCCTGATTGATCAAACAATAAATTCCTTTCTCGTCTCCTGAGACTCAGACTTGGTCTTTTGCAGCCCACGAAGCGCAGGCACGCTGGCACGGGACCCTCATAAATTTAAATTCCTTTCATCACAAGAAAAGAAGTCCAGTTGCCATGATTCAACTTCTGGATATCCTCCCTTGGATTGTAGCCTTTTGCTAGGCTTGCATTCCTTCTGTGATACATTGGGTTCTTAGCCGCTTGGAGTGGGACAGGGATTTAATCAGAAAAACCAGAATTTAGATGAAATAGAGAAAGGCTTTATTAAAATAAGCAAAGCTTTGCTGGCAACAGCGGAATAAGTTCACAAAGGCTGTAGCAAAAATCAATTCAAATCAATACATGTTAAATACCATTCGTTCCCCCACCCCCCAATACATCACAATCGATCACGAGTTCAAGCTTTGCCCATTCAGGAGTGAGAAAGACATGCGCAGTGGTGACTTCTGAACATAGGCAGAGTATTGTACTTTTATCTGACATACTATGCAACATTTTAAGGCTAGATAGACAATAGCATCCTGTACTTGCTAGCGAGGACTCACAAGTATACTGGTTTATACCGGCGGTAATAGAAACTAACAGCAGAACATTGCTAGATACATTTGAAGGCCTCTAAAGCATATTGTTCTTGTGGGAAAGTGTTATGCTTAGCCTGCAGTTTTAATATACTGACACAGACGTTTGTAAAAAGCATTTCAGGTTAGCTAAAGAGAAGCCATTTTAAAACCCTAGTCTACAGGATGACTGAGAATCTTCACAAATATACCTAGCTTGCTGTACTAATATAGCTTTCAGCTTCTGGGTTCAGCTGCCACAAAAGTTGAAAATACAGTTTGGAACTCCACAAATGTGCACAGGAAATAAGAGTACTAAATCGCAATGAACAAAGCTTGGTGTTCTTGCGGCAACTCTCAAAAATACTGGCCAGCACAATTGGTGGTGAAGGCTTCTGCAAACTTCAGTCCAAGAATACCTGGGTCAGCTAAGATTGGAAACCATTGTGTTACACCAGTGTGGTGTAGTGGATTATGTGATAGACAAAAACTCAGGAGAACACACTTTGAATCCCTGTTAGGGCATGGAAACTCATAGGGCTGGGATTGGTTTTCTTTCTTCACTTGGTGTGTGTTCTGTGTCAGAATTAGAGATGTAAAATTTCCCAAAATTTTGAAGCTTAGAAAAAAACCTGTCCCCTCCCCATTTTTTCCAGAAAAAAATGGAAATTTTCAGGAAAACTGAAAAAAAGGCTACATTAGCACAACCCCCTTTAAAGCTTGAAAGTCATTCTTTTACTTTAAGAACATAAGATATGACTGTGGACAATTTGACTTGGCAAGTTTGTTGCTTTGTATTTTCTTCTAGTGCTTTGAGGCCTAGTGAAGAAGACAGAACAGAACCAAACATACCCATCCACATGGAAAAACAAAAGTGAAACATTTTTCTTATGATTAGGGATGGGCACAAAATGGGAAAACAGTGTTTTGTTTCATTCCGTTTTGTCCCCCCCGCCCCCGCATTTTGTTTCATTTCATTTCATACAGATTTTTGAAAAAAAATTCATGTGAAATGAAACAGTACTGAAATGATTTGCTGCTGCACTCACCTCCTCCTCCTCCTTCTGGGCTCAAGTGGTGGTAATGGCGGCCCCAGCAATGGCGGCAGCAGCGGCTCTGGCAGCAGGCTGGTGGGGCTCTGGTGGTGGCAGTGGCTCCGGTGATGGTCGTAGGCCAGCCTGCTGGGCCCGCTCGACAGCTGGCTGGCAGGGCTCTGGTGGCAGGCCTAGGCGGTTTCCAGCAGCAGCAGTGGCAGCGGCAAAGGAGGGACACAACCAAGCAGGTAAGGGAGCCATTTTACATAAAAATGAAACTGTTCATTTTAACAAAAAACACCACTGTTTCATTTCATTTGAAATGAAATGCTGCTTCTTTGCTTTGTTTTGTTTCATTTTTTGTGCTATTCCTACTTGTGACAATAGCAGCACCTCCTAAAAGAAGAAATGCATGTTCTTCTTGCATTGGAGAGTTCAGTGTGTAACCCAGGACTTGCTTGTCCTCAGTGCAAAGAAATTAGAATACAGTTATCTATGCATATTTTTGAGAAATGATTTGGAAAATATTTGAACACCCTGTCTTAAAATATTTTATTCATCATGTTAAAATAAAATATTCCATAATAATTTTTTCTTTTTCTTTTTTCAATTTTTCAATTTTTCATTTTCTTTTTTTAATTTTTAATTTTTTTCTTTTTCTTTTTTCAGTTTTTCCAATTTTGAGGGGGGGGGAACCAAAAAGTCTTCAGGGGAAAAATGGGGGGGGGGACCAAATGGGTTTCCCCCCCTGAATTTTTCTGTATTTTTTTTCTGGGCCTTCACATCTCTAGTTAGAATCAACTTATCACAACCCTCATAGGGCTTTCAATGTAGGTAAGATATTTAAGGAGTGGTTTTACCAGTTCCACTCCCCTAGTCAGTTTCTATGACTGAATGGATATTTGAATCCTGTTTTCCAGAATCCAAGTCCATCACTTTATTCACTACTTCACACTGGGAATCCTGTTTCTTCTGTACTATTCCTTAAATATCTCTCCCTGAAAGCCCTAGTGTTGTTCTGTCGAATGATTCCAACTAGACAAATCATAGCACAACATGTGCCATAATACATATATAATGTTGTAATCCTACATTAAGAAGAAATTGGTGCAGAAGGATTCTCACCCCTTACCTTTCCATAATATATATATCCTGGCTTGGAGAAAGGAGACTAGGATCACAGACATCAGAAGGCAAGTGAAGACTGGGTCTGGCAGGTTTCCACATCCTTAGTAGTGACATCAGAGAGAAAGGAACTGCGGGCATTTCCTCTTGGACACCCGGCTTTGACTTTGCAAGAAAAATTGAGAAGCACCACCAGAAGCATGTGTTAAGAACCCATTACCCACCTATCTGGGAGTTTGAGGAAGGCCAGTGCAAGAAGACAACCTATCCATCTTTCTCCTACGCACTGGCAAGCAATGCCAGGTTTATTACTTCAGATGGACATTTCAGATCTATGCCCACTGGCAGATTAAATGGGTAGCATGGCATGTCCTCCTGTCCCTCGGTCAAGCCAAGCTGATTTCCCAGCATCACACACGCCCCAAATGTTTACATGTTACACTGGGCTGTCCGCTATGCCAACCACGCTGGCATCCTTCTCCCATGAATGAGGTGGGGCTGCCTCTTTCAATATTATTCTGTTTGAGCTTCCTGCCACTCTGTGGTGCAACCAGTGACTTTCTCTCTTCACTTGCTATTTATGGTTCCTGTAATGTTAACAGTAATTCACTGGCTCCTGTTTGTGCTGTGTCCCTCACTCCAAGCAGCAGAGGCAGAAAATTATATGAATCCTTTCATGGGATTTCCAACTATAGAGGCTATGTGTTTATTTCCAGTTCTATGAACTTGTGTGTCATTCCCCCCACCCTTAAGATTTAGGGCCCAAAGCAAGTGATGACAAAAATGGTAGCCAGAGTCTTTTTTTAAAATCTCTTTTTGGCAATCCAGATGCTATAAGGAGTGATGGGGGGGGGGGAATAAGACACTTAAGTTCAGTCCTCAGCCAGGTGCCTAGGTATCATTTTAATATCAAATGGCCTGTTATTGGTCTTCATTGGGAGATGCCAAACTGCAAGTGAGTAGGCAGCATTCTCTGCAGTTGTTAGATAATTACAATATGTTATCTTTAAGGCTCAGCAACACAGATCTCTGTGTATGTGGATAGTGTCATTATATTGTTTAGTCACTAGGTGGCATGAGACTTAGAATTTTGAGACAAGAGTGGGCAGAAGTTAGCTTTCAACTCTGCACACACTTTCATCAGACCGGCCATCACAGAGGCTGCAATGGTGTAAAAGGAACAAAAATGCTCTAAAAGCCATGGCTAGATTTGCAGGCCAGGTTTCTGCATTTATTTTAAAGCAAGTTCCAAAATAGGGTCTGGAGAAGCAGCTCAGAGGTGTCTGGTGTCAGATTTCACCTCTGTGGGTCTAATATAGACCGCCAGAGGTGGCTGTGGAATCTGGCCATTGATGATGGAACTTTTCTCTTTCTTCAGCACTATCCTCCATCTCTGTCACGTATGCCTGCTGAAGACAAAAACGCTAGTCTCTCTTGGTGAGATTTTAAAGGCCTAATATATATATATATATCACCTATCCTGATCTCTGAACAGTATACAAAGACCACATTTTTTTTTCATTTACTGTAGCTGGAGCATGGGTTGGCCCCACTAAGCTTCTCCTTCACAATTCCCAGTTTTACAATAGAATCTCAGTCAGAATGACTGGATAGAATATGCACCAAGTTTATTTATTTATTTATTTATTTATTTATTTATTTATTATTTGTTGCATCTTTATACTGCCCATCTTCCAAAAGGAACTCTGGGCGGTTTACAAAACGAAGATAAAATCAACAATGTACTGTATAACAAGAGAAGGAAAAGGAGAAAGAAAAAAACCAACTAATATAATAAAGAGGGGACCACTGGATACTGGAAATTGAAAGAGGCCTGTAGAGTTCTAAACATGGATGAATCTGTAGTTTCCATCTCCTCTTAGAACATCCAATTTCCTCATTTTAAGGAACCATGCAGTTAAGGTGGTACAGTACTGCTCCCTTTAAAACAACAACCCTAGTCCTAAATTAATCTAGACTCCACCAGAATAGAGACAAACTTTGTGCAACACAAGTAAGGACTCAAAACTTAAACAGTTAATTTATGAATACTGTACTGGTAATAATAGGCAAAGGAAATTATGAAGTTGTAGATTCTATGAAACTACTCTCCACGAAACTAAAGTCAGTCCTTTTGCTCCTGTAGCAGAGAATGAATATGGATAAGGTCTCCTTAGAAATGCTGGTGAAAGGCACAAAGAGGTCGAAAAGAGATATGGCAATTGCCTGGAACAAATACCAGAAAATTAAGACCATTGGGTCCAAGTGTGGAAGCAGTCATTAATTTTTTTTTAATTTGTATACCCCTCCATTAGTGCAAGCACTGTTCTGGGTGGTTTATAGCTAAAAATAAAATAAAAAAAATTGAAACACAGCAAAAGCGATAATGTGCAAGTAAAACCAATAAGACAAATAAAACAAAATACTGTAAGAAGCATAGTATCTCTATTGAAGCATTGAAACTTCTAATAACAATATGCCTTTTGGATAAAGTAATACGGCTAGTAGGCCAAAGTTACTTGTTAAGTAAAGTAAATAATACCTAGGTAATGGTTGTTGTTGCTATTATTATTGTTATTATTATTATTATTATTATTATTATTATTATTATTATTATTATTATTATTATTAACCACACAGCTATCTATGCTGGATTTTGTATTACCAATCACTAGTCGAATGCTTCCCAAGCGTTTAGGACTCAGTGATGTATCGGCGAATTATGCGAGCAGATTCCAGTAAGGTGGCTTTCTGCAGCTGACTGATGGTGACTTTGTCAACTCCAATTTCTTCTAAATACTTGCCCCCATAAGAAAGAAATGGTAAAGCAGTTCTGAGTTTTCTCTACCAGGAAAACCAGGAAATGGGTTGCCATAAGTGAGAATTGAGTTGACCGCATATGATTATTTTTTATTTCTTCCAACACTTAAAATGAATAACATAATGCATGATGTGTGTGATCAGAGGCATGCGAATGGCAACAGCAGCCTCATTGTTGAGAAGCAGTGAGTAATATGACACATTCCTTTTGCAGCACGACATTCACAACTCCTAGGGCGCACGGAATATGTTTCTCCTCTTTTCAAACTAATAATTCCAACCAAGATGGCAAGGATGCATCAAAACCTCTCAAATTCCCATACATATTTCCCATTCTCTATTTAAAAGCACAGCAGGAGCAAAAGCTACACACCTTCAAATGCGGGCCTTTGGGCGTGGAAGACAAGGTTGGATGCTGTGAGACATAACTAAGCCCAGTTTCGCACATGTTCATCCACCCGTGGATGCGTTCTTCACAGATAACTTGATGATATCTTTCCTTTGGCCAAGGGTTCGTTCACCAGACTTTTCATCAAGTATACATAGGTGTTAACACATGGATATGAATAGATTCTCTGTTACCACCAAATGATTTATTGAACCACGGAGGTGGCTTTCCTTCATTCCTTCGGCAGAAAGCAGAGCAAAATTCTATTTATATTTCCTTTCAGACACAGAAACTCTTCTCTCTCTCTCTCTCTCTCTCTCTCTCTCTCTCTCTCTCTCAGCTTGGCCTTTCATACCATCAATTGCCTGAGTAGAGGCTGCTGTCACTAGCGTGCCTCAATTCCCAATGGAAATCTGAGTTACAGCCGGGTAAGATGGGCACAAATTAAACTCAGATCCACCCACCTCAGGATGCCAAATAAAGTCAAAAAGGCTTGAAGGAAGGAAACCAAATGGAAGGAAATACTGCAACAGCATCCTGGGCCTTTATCCCAGGAATGTTCTACACGTGCATGCACTACATTCACTTATCAGTGTATCCTGCATTTCAAGAATGTGGGTGTTATCATTCCAGGGTAAATGAGTGATGTATAACAGGGGTGGCTATCTTCGTAATGTGTGGAACTGTGTTCTTCTTGTAAACCTTTCGCATCCCTTTTCCCATCACTTCCATGGTTTCCAGAAGTGAGAGATTGCCAGAGCATCCTCCATAGAGACACATTCACAGACTTTGGAAGGATGAAAGGATGGGTGAACCTCGAGCCAACTACCTGGGATTGTGCTCAGGTCCTAAGCCAAGTTTTGGCTATAGTACTGCAGTTTAGTCACTACATCAGGCCTGCACAACAGGTAGACCGTGGGCTACCAGTAGCCTGTGAAGGGTTCAAAAGTAGCCCGCCGGTCATCAATTTAAAAAGTGAGGGGATAAGTTTTCCACCCCTCCCTCCCCCATCCCAAGGACCACCACGGCCCCTGCAAAGTTCTGTGTCTGCCAGCCCACAGTCTCAGCTGAGTGGGGCAGTTCAAGGGCCATGGCACATTGAAATCTGTTCCTTCCAGAATGGATGAATTGATTTTCAATGCATTCCTATGGGAAACGGCTGCTCTACTTACAATTTTTTTTTTACTTATGAGCATGGGCTCAGAACGGATAAAATTCGTGAGCAGAGGTTTTAGTGTAGTAGCCCTCAGGCACTTTGGGCCGGAAAAGGTAGACCTCGGCCTGTTCAACTTTGAACAGCCCTGCACTACTGTACACCATAAGGCTCTTCCTCTTCCTCTTCTCATTGTTATACGAGGAAAGAGAAAAGGGAATATTCCCACTGTATAAATGGCGTTAATGTTGAGTTATGACCATTTTCTGTGGGGGCTGAAGTGCTGAGGGTGGTGGTGCCCCATAGGGCATTTAGGGACTTCATGCAACCCAGGAGTCATGTGTTGGCCACCTTTGCCATGCAGTCTGAGGAGACTAGACAAGCACAATGGCGGTGATTAAGAAACAAAGAATGAATTGTTCTAAAAGACTTCAGTGAAAGATGACCGTCCCCTAACTCTACTGCTCCTTTGTACTGAAATATAGTGCCGAAACATATTTCATGAGTTGTGACTACCTGTTGATTGTACCTGGCGCCTAGAGCTGTGTAGAGTGCTGTAACTTAGTATGCACAAAAAGCCACGTAGACCTGCATAAATGTAAAAATAAAACAAGCTGCTTCACTAAATCTAAGATGGTACAGTATTTATCTAAGATAGACCAGGCTCCACCAGACTGAAAGCTCAAGTGCTGTAAAATCATGGATAAGATCACATACGTAGGAAAATGCATATCTCATCTTATAATGTTATTCCTTCTGGATAACAAAATCAGTTTCTAGAAGGAATGCTTTCTTAAGGGATGAAAAAGGTATAACTGTGAAGTGGGAACATGAAACGCAAAACACTGGTATGATTTGGAACATAAGAACGGTTTGCTTTTCATGTCTAATTCTAGAATCAGCAGGAAGGCGTAGCCACAGGCTTATCTGTGATTCTGAAAGGTACAAAATGGAGACTGCAGACACAATAAAATATATATAACAATAAGAGTTCCATTTGATGTAAGCATTTGAAATGGGATATTGCGCTAGTTGAGCTGCATAGGATCCCTTTCAAGCCGGTGAGTCTGTGACTGTAACAATTATTTTAAACAAGGCTTTCATCACCGGATTATTCTGTGGCTGAATTTAACAAGGGCTTTGTGAGATATCATCCTCCGTTCCAAACCCTTTCTTTTTACCCATCTCCCCCTATCTATTTTTATTTTCCAATAAGGAAAGAAAGGTGGAAGAGCTAGCATGATAAAGCTCTCATTTTAGTCCTGCTCAAGGACAGATATGAGTGCTTAAATGTTGTAAAACCTTCTGGATGCAGCTGGCATGCCTCCTCTGTTTTTCATAGAATCAAAGAATCATAAAGTTGGAAGAGACCTTGAGGGCCATCCAGTTAAACCCCCTGCCATGTAGGAACCCCCATCACAGTACTCCCATCATATGCCCATCCAGCCTCTGCTTAAAAACCTCCAAAGAAGGAGACTCCAAAGATGCCTCTTGGGAACAAAACCAGCCTCTGAGAGGGAAACTAACTGATAACTTTAGCATGCATTTAGAACTGATTCTTCCTCAAGGGTGGAAAGACACATGTTGGTCCTAGCAGGTGGTTTTCCTCAAACTCTGTCTTGTACTTGCATGTGCTAGATTTTGTGACTGGTTATTGGAAGTTAAACTCAAGCTTACTTCAGACATCTGATTGCTAAGGTATGCCTCCCATTGCTAGAAGACAATATTGTTTAATAAATAAATAAATAAATAAATAAATAAATAAATAAATAAATAAATAAATGCACATGTCCTTTATCATATGATCCAAAGTAATGGATTAAAATTACAAGATTTCACCTAAACTTTAGGAAAAACGTTGCAGTAACAGAAGGCCAGGAGCAGAATGCATTTCTTTGGAGGCAGTGGAGTCTTGGCTACAAGTTTTTAAACACATGTTAGATGAAAATCTGAGATAAAACTTTGCATGGTGGAATCCGTGCTTCAGCAGGATCGTGGACTCAATGACCTCAGGACACCCACTCCCCAGCTCTACAATTCTGTTATTTCCATGAACCCAGTTTGATTCTGGAAGCCAGAAGTTGATTCATCATTCTTTTGTTGTCTCCATGCTAGGGGGTGTGATTTGAAGTTGACCAAGCCTACCATTTTTGATAGCTGCAGCTGAGAGGGACTTGTGGTGGTTCCAAACAGATGTCTTTTAATGCTACCAGTCAAAATGCATTACCCAGCTATATTCTGATTTTCCCTGGAGCATTAGGGATTAAAAATTACAGCTCTGTCTAGACCAGAGGTTCTCAAACTTTTTTGCCCCGTAGACCACTTGCCATTTTTTTTGTTTTATGTAGACCCCTGCCTGCCTAATATTGAATTTTCCTAAACTTTCCTTAACTTCAAATGTGTTTTTGACAGATGACACAATGCTACTCACTTTGATATGGGCTTTTGTTGCATGGACAATTGTAAAAAAAAAGAAAAACATGTACAATTTTTATTCATACCTTTATTGAAAAGACACAAAGTGCAAGTAAATATTTGGATTTGGAATGAAACAAATAAGAACCTAGTAAAATTCTTACAGAAAATTAATGCACAAATAATGCTATTAATGGAAGGGATGAGCCTGATGTTCTGGTAGCAACTGTTCAATATTTGGCGTCAAATTAGTGAGGTATAGTCTTAAAACTCCACATTCAGTGATTTGCAATCGATTTCTTTTTTTCATAAGAAGATTGGCAGCCATGCTAAACCCCTGTTCCACAAGGTATGAAGATGGAAAAGCTATCAAAACTTTCTTGGGATAGTCCATAATGCAGGATAAGTAAGAGGTATATCTTTCTGAAGCCAGAACTGCTGGTACCCATTCTGAACTGCATATTGAGTTCTTTGTTAGTGCTTATTCCAATCAGTTCTTCTTGTAATGTGACATCCGATTCTTCAGTGTCACCATATGGATTGATAATCTACTGTGGTATTTCCATAGTCAAAACATCCTCAAACCTGGTGTTAAAGTCTGTTTGAAGGACACTTAAATGTTGAATGTAGACCAAAACATCATCATCCTGGCCATTTGTCAATGACAAGTTGGGGAACTGGGAAAATTTACGCCGTCCAAAGTTTTGCTTCATTAGATTAATTCTGGCAAGAAGAGCTGCAATGATGGACTTTGTTTTTATTGAATTCAGACTGTCATCTTGTAACAAAGTTAATATTATTAAATTTAGTAAACAAATATGTTAAATAAGCAATGTCTGGTTTCCATTTGAATAAATTTTGAATAAATTTCAAAATGGGATCTTTAGCATCCAAAAACTCTAAAGCCGTCTCAAAAAGTGGAAAAAAATATTGTCAAACATAACATAAGCCAGCATACTTTAGTATGAAGGAATAATCAATGAAAGCTCTGGGGCTGGTCAGCCATTTTGTTTTGTTATTTTATTTTATTTTCCTCTGTGCCTGCTTGAAGCAGGTTAGGGCCGTGGGGACAGAAGAGAAGCTTAGCAACCCCATGGGACATGGGAACTCGGAACCCACATCTTAAATCAAGTCATCAGGTAAGGAGAACAGCCGGAGTTCCTTATTTACTGCATCTTACCCCTCGTGTGATAGTGCCCATAGACAATGAAGAATAAGTGAATTTTAAAATAAGTTTTAATAAAAGGAAAGGGGGGAATTGATAAAGAGTAGAAAATATGTTTTAAAATGTGTGTGTTGTTTATGGTGAGTTAATTGTGCTGAATATGCCATGATATGCTAAATAGGGATTGGATACATTGTTTGTACAGGGAGGGAGGAGTTAATGGTTATGCATACCATATAAGGTTAAGTTTTACATTCTGCGTTGGTGATAGACAGATTGTATGCCTTCCGCATGGCCAGGATTGGCTAGAGGACAAGAGAGGGAAATAGGCGTTCGGGTAAATTAACTTTGAACACATGTGCTTGGACAGAGACCGTGCCTTGAGTGCCGTTCTCTCCATAATTGCAGTTATGTCAATAAAGGTCTTTCACTTTCTTCAAATCTCCGTTGTTTGTGTTTCCATTCTGGGTAAGGAGCACACATAACAACCTGAGGCAACCTCCTCAGTTAGGCTAATGGCCTAAAAACCAAACATTTCCAAATTTTGGGTGATTTATGAAAGGAAGGTCTTGGTGAAGGAATCGGCATTTCACAAGACACACCACTGCCTTCTAGTGCCATCGTTTGTGGAAATGTGTGAGGCGTTGTCTGTGTACGTGATGTCCAAGAGCAAAAGGCTTTTGGCTTAACGATAGGAACTGGATGAGCTTGCAGGCACCACCGGAGCTTTAAGACACCAAATGCTACTGCCATTCAGAAGCCACAGGACTATAATAACAGCAGATAAATAAATAAGATCCAGAACTTCAAGACTGCAGCTAAATGTACTTCCCTCATGCCTTCACCCTGCAACCTGCCCACAGGAGGCTGCTTTTCTCTAATGTCTATTTTGGAATATGCAACTAACAAGTTAACCAGCCCACAAACCCACCTGTCCTTGATAGGCACAAAGGAAGCATTCTCTACAAGCAGTTAGTAAATTACAGCTTCAGAGGCCAAGTGGGCTGTGAATTCTTAATATTTGTTGGGACCGAGGAGGAAGGAGACAAATCACCCTACCGCACAGGTGATGGAACCTTGGACATTGTCTCCAAAGGTCTGACTGAAACATTGGAGGAAATTTGGTGATGTTTCCTCGATGTTAAGAGGAGGTATTTCACACCTCCACTTGTTTTCAGTCAAAATAATCAGGGCATGCAAATGAAAACGAACTCAGGATTTAAAAACAAGCTGTATATTTGTGCTGTTCGTGGCGTGATCTTCCAGATGCATTCACTGAAGAAACAGAAGCTTATAGTTCTTCTTTGAAGGGACATATGTGTGACACTCAAGATTCCTTCCAGCCAAAGATTCTCAGCTATTCCATTTAGGATAGAGAACCACCATGAGCTGATGTGTTCTTGCGTAAACAATCCATGGCATATGAACGTATTTGAGGTGGGCCTGTTGGCGGGGTTTTGGTCTAAACTGAAAAATGAGAACCAGTGTGGTGTAGTACATTGTGGGTCAGATGAGGAATCAGGAGACGTGAGTTCAAATCCCTGTTTGGCTATGAAAATGCACTGAGGGGTAGCACTGGTAAATCATTTGATGAACATCGAATGGACCTTGGGAATCCTATTAGGGCCACTATAGGTAAGAAGCTTGATGGCACATAACAGCGACCACACAAACTCAAAGCTGCAGGAAGAAATTTGAAAAACGAAGCACAGCATTTCAGTTATGGTGATTGGCTGGCCATGACCCACTTGTGTATAGAAAACTTCCCAACATATTATTTGATAAAATTCATCTAGCATTTTGAAGATCTTAGCTACAGGGCTAGCAATGAGATGAACTTGCTTTGCTCTGTATTTTAGCTTTCTTTCTCAGTGGTTATCTGGGGTTATAAATTGTATTGACAGATATAGGTAAAATACGCACACAGAATTCAATATCTAACTTCTGCCCTGTTTCTATTGTTGTGACTGATGGATGCAAAGGCACTGCAATTACTGAAAAGCATGTGGGTATTTGACCCTTATGGTTTTGATTTAAAATTATTAAGGAAACATTCTCACAATAAAGCGGATCAGGAAGTGGGCATTCAACTGGGGGCAACATGGAAGGAATGTTTTTAATAGCCCCTTTAATGAATAGGGGGGGGGGGTCAGATGATTCCATAACTTTGGTGCCATCACAGAGAAGGCTCTACCTCTAGGGCAGTGATGGCAAACCTTTGGCACTCCAGATGTTTTGGACCACAACTCCCACAGTCCTTTGTCATTGGCAGTCTAGGCTCGGAAACCTGGGAGTTGTGGTCCAAAACATCGAGTGCTGAAGGTTCACCACCATTGCTCTAGGGCAGTGTTGGCGAACCTATGGCACGGGTGACAAAGGTGGCACTCGGAGCCATTTCTGTGGGCACCCGACATCGCCCCTTCACAGCAACCTGTATTCAGGCTAAATTACTGTATTGACACTTTGTAAAAAAAATTAGTGGGTTTTGAATTGCAGTTTGGGCACTCGGTCTCTAAAAGGTTCGCAATCACTGCTTTAGGGGATTACTTTTGGGCCTTTCTTGGGCTGGCTATATGGAGCAGCCTGGCCTGAAATCTGGTGGGTTGGGCAGATAACATTAGAGAAAGATGCTCCAACAGGTAATATAGTCCCAAGCCCGGAAGGTTTTATATGTGAATATCAGGATGTTGAACGTGATCTGGGACACAATGGGTACCTGGTGGAGACTGGCCCAGAGGTGATGTGATCCAATTTGTTCATACCAGCCACTGGTCTGGGCTGTCGATTTCTGGACCCTCTGTAGTCTCTGGGTCAGCCTTAAGGACTACTATTGCAGTAATCAATCTGGGAGATAAGTAGTACCTGTACTAATGTCCCGAGGAAGCTCTCATCTAGGTAGGGGCACAGTTGGGTGATAAGCCTGAGCTGATTAAAAAAGCCAATCTGGACACAGCTGTGATCTGGGAATCCGAAGAAAGAGCTAGCTCTAATTGAATGCCCAAATTATGAACCCATTCCCTAAATGGGAGGGCACATCATCCTGTCTAGTAATACCCCTGAATGTATTTATAGACATCTGTAGTATTCAGTAGCTGTCTAACCCTTGGCTGTTGGGCCCTTTTATGACATCACATGTATTAACCCAAAGAGGTTACAGTAGGACTCCCGTATCTGCTGATTCATTATCCACTGATTCAGTTATCCATGGTTGGCAGAGGGAAAAAAATTAAATAATTCAGTAGTCACAAAGCAAGCTGTAAAGCAAGCTGTTGTCACAAACACCAGCTGTAAAGCAAGCTACAGTCACAAACTGTGGCCATAAAGCAAGTTACTGTCTCAAAACAGCAGTCATAAAGCAAGCTACTGTCAGGAAAGAGCAGTTTGGGGGTGGGTGGGCAGGTGTTCTCTCTTACCCACGGTTTTCATTATCCACGGGAAGGCCTGGAACCAATCCCCAATGGATACCGGGATCCTACTGTACTATGAAATGTCAGTGTGCAGCACCATTGCTCTGATACATGGGCAGTCCATGTGGTCCAGTTAGGAGGGTACCCTAAGGAGCAAGCATCACCCAGGAAACTGTGGCAGGGATTAGGAAGGTCTAGGAAAAGAGGACAGGAATATAGAGTGGCCTCTCTGCAGTAAAAGGAGAAAGTAAGGTGGGAAGTCTGCATTGGTCAACAGAAGAGGCACTCAAGGGACATGAAGTCTAGAGACAGTGACCAAAGCACTGTCTGCAGAGAGGGTTCTGAAAATTTATTTATTTATTGTTTTCTATACCGCCCATCTTCCGGACGGAACTCTGGGTGGTTTACAATTAAAATAAAACCAACAGTATAAAACAAAAAATAAGAGAGCAAAAAAGACCTGATAGAATAAAATGTAATAAAAGCAGAACTATCTTTAAAACTTAGTACGTAGTCACAAAGATAGTCACCATGGTTTACCCCCACCGCCACCAAGAAAATTCCTTATTTAATCATTCTTTCTTTATTTACCAGAATGCAAGACTTTCTAATGTTTGCTTTTAGTTTTCCAGTCAAACAAAATAATAAAGAGTAGGTTTCCTATATTCCCGTCTGCAAATGGCTCCACAAACACCAACCGATCTATTAAACAAAGTCACTTCCAGTACCAATAGGAACAGAGTGAAAAGACAGTTTTTAAAGGCGCACAACGACAGCTTAATCTGAAATACCGACCAAGGCCAACTCAAAGAAACCCAGGAGTTGCAGAAACCAAGCCTCTGGGCTCCTCTCTGAGGATAATGACTCTTCTCAGTCATTTCGGGTTTCAGTGGAGGGATGACTGACTGCACAAATTAAAGTTGTCCCTTCTCTTTAAAGTCATCGCTTGGGCTGCCAGAAAAGATAGCTTCCTGTTTGGTGGGCTAAAGTTTTTCTAGAATGATGGCATTGGAGTCCCTTTTCTAGAAATATTGCCTTCAAGCAGTAGGTGGGAAAGGTGCTCAGAAGAAATATGTCCTCTCAAATAACATTTTGGATGTGGCAGGAGGAGCAATCTTTCACACCTTTAATGTATGACTAGAAGGCCGTCTAGGCTACTCTGGGCTCTTTCCATCTTGTCCTCTACCTCGGAACACAGAAGATAGAGATAAAGCTGTGCCACATGTTTCTTCAATGGCTTTGTCATCCTTTTCCTTTCTTCCCCCTATCATACGTTGCAGGAGGCACCATGGAAAGAACCCGGCACTGCATAAACAGACTTCCAGATGCACACTCGAAATCTCCTCCTATCACAGCTTTCTAGACCAGCTTTTGAAGGTGTGTGGAGATGCCTTTAAATGATTTCTTTCCTTTTCATTCTCTTCTTTCCCACATTACATTCCTTTTCTTTTCATGCAGAGTTAGGTCTCTGGCTGTGCAGCTGGAGGCGGAGAAACTCAGTTCTCCACTGTGGCTCTCAGAAGAGCCAGCCTGTGTAGTCTTAGGCAAGCTGCACAGTCCCGGAAGGCCCTCAGAAGAAGGAAAGGGTCAACCCACTTCTAAGTATTCTCTACCCAGAAAACCCTGGAAAGAGTTGCCATAAGGCAAAATTGACTTAATGGAGCATTATTATTATTATTATTATTATTATTATTATTATTATTATTATTAT
>JAHTLZ010003468.1:11821418-11851507 GCA_023846285.1 Phrynocephalus versicolor | reverse complement strand
CAGTACCCAGGCAAATCAAGGAGCCTTCACCACCAGGTCACAGCTAACGACCCATTCTTGATGGGTTTCAGCACCTTAGGCCATTGTTTACCTTAAGGCCATGGACACTAATGTCTCCCTAACGAGCCTATTAAGGCTTTGTTCATCTTATGAGCCAATCAGACCAGGGGACAGGAGGTCAAGCTGACTATAAGGAGGTCTCTTGCACTAGCTACACTCAGACCGATGAAGCTGTTTGGATGAACAGCGAAACGTTTCTATCTCTCAAAAAAGAAGTCCAGTAGCCATGACTCAACTCCCAGATTTCTTATACCATTGCTTTTCAATTTCGATTTCTACGTCCTGATATTTGGTTGTCTTTTCTAACTCTTTGCCGTTGACTCCTGCATGTTCTGGTATTGGCACATCAATGATTTGAACTTTTTCTTGTTTGTATACTATTGTAATATCTGAAATATTGTGGAGAAGGTTATTATTATTATTATTATTATTATTATTATTATTATTATTATTATTATAAACCACACAGCTAACTATGCTGGACTTTGTATTACAAATCACTAGTTGAAAGATAGCGTTTAGGACTATGTGATCTATCAGCAAATTATGCGAGCACATCGCAGTTAGGTGGCTTTCTGCAGCTGACTGATGGTGACTTTGTCACCTCCAAGTTCTTCTAAATACTTGCTTAGTTCTTTAGGCACTGCACCCAGTGTGCCGATTACCACTGGGACCACCTGTACCGGTTTATGCCAGAGTCTCTGAAGTTCAATTTTTCAAGTTGTTTCTTAGTGACTCTACTATCAACTGGTATAGCAACATCAATGATCCACACGTTTTTCTTCTCTACAATCACAATATCCGGGGTATTATGCTCCAAAACCCTGTCTGTCTGTATTCGGAAGTCCCAAAGTAATTTTGCATGCTTATTTTCAGTCACCTTTTCAGGCTTATGATCCCACCAGTTCTTTGCTATGGGCAGATGCTAGTTCTGACACAAATTCCAGTAGACAATTTGAGCCACTACATTATGATGCTGTTTGTAATCAGTCTGAGCAATTTTCTTGCAACAACTCAATATATGGTCGATAGTTTCATCTGCCTCTTTGCAGAGTCTACATGTGGGGGACTCAGCTGATTTTTCTATTCTAGCCTTAACTGCATTTGCTCTGATAGCTTGTTCTTGAGCTGCAAAAATCAGTGCTTTTGTCTCTTTTTTTTTGGTGAGCCATAACCAGATCTTTTCCTCATCTACTTTTCCTTTGATTTTTTTCGAGGAACTGCCCATGCAGTGCTTTATTATACCAGCTATCAGCTCGTATTTGCTTCTTCTTCTTCTTCTTCTTCTTCTTCTTCTTCTTCTTCTTCTTCATCATCATCATCATCATCATCATCATCATCATATTATTATTATTATTATTATTATTATTATTATTATTATTATTATTATTATTATTATTATTATTATTATTATTATTATTATTATTATAAGGAACATCTTGTGGACTCCTGATGAGCAAGAATACAACAGCTTCATTTTAGATTATCTTTCCCTTTCAAAGCTTTTATTTCATTTATGTCGGCTGGTATTGCTACACCAACAGCCAACCACCTTATGTCCCAGCTAGCAGAGCAGGCCCCATGTGGCATCCTAACCCCCTCCCCCAGCCACTGCAATATTTCCAACAAGGGGCTGGATGCTGGGAGGGAGCCAGGTTCATGCAATGGGGCCACCCATCAGCTGTTTGGCATGATGCAGCCACTCTGCTGGTCAGGTGATCGGAGTTTCAGATATCAGATCACAGTGTTTTAAGTTTTTTTTTTTTAAGTTTTTATAAATGAATATTTCAATGAATTGATTCCACATCCACCTTAAAATAAACTCTTCTTAGGTCTTTTGATATTATCTTGTTGCAGGAAACATGGGTATTGGGCGAGGATGAAATTAATATTAATGGGTACAAAGCGTTTGTACTACCAGCTGTTAAATCTAACTCCAAGGATGTAGAAAACTTTTATTAGCTGTTCATGAGAACCCTGATCCTCTCACTCAAATCAAATCCTTTGAATCCTTTATCAATCTCATCTTTCAGTCTCTGAGTCTTAAGTCCACTCCAACTAGTCATAGGCTAGTTCACAATAACCAAAATTGGTTTGATAAAGAATGCAGAGAGCTCAAGGCACTAATACGTGCATCCTATATGGACTTTAGAAAGTCCAACACCCATAGCTATTTAGTGAAATATTTTCAGTATAAAAATCAACTCAAGGGCCTTCTCTTGAAGAAAAAGCAAATTTTTCACCATGAGCAATGGAACAGGCTACACCAAGCCATATTGCAGAATAACACCAGGCAATTTTGGTCAATTGTTACAGGATCCCTCAGATCAGATGTGCACGATCCAGCTGCAGTTTCACCATCTAGGTGGATCCAATATTTCTCAGATGTCTTTTGTGATAGGAACAAACTTACAGTCAGTGGTCCCGACTTCTCCACATCTAACCTCCCTGAATGGCCTCCAGTACATCCAGAGGAGATTCACAAGATTATTGTACAATTAAAATCAGGCAAAGCTGCTGGTCCTGATGGTATTCCTCCGGATCTTTTAAAATATGATCCAGATTGGTGGGCCACTTTACTTGCCCCTCTCTTTTCAACAATCAATAGAACTGGCCTCATACCTAAAGACTGGACAACTGCTATTATTGTTCCCATTCACAAAAAGGGGGATCCTAACTTACCAGGGAATTATCGACCCATCAGTCTATTATCTGTAATTGGTAAAGTTTACGCCAAATATCTAAGCAACAAGATCTCTTCTTGGATTGCTACCGAGAACATCCTCGGCCCCGAGCAATCTGGATTTTGCCAGGGTAAATCTACCTTAGATAACTGTGTAATCCTCTCCCATTTGGTGCATAAACAGGTCAAGAAGTGCAAGGGTAGGCTTTATGTGGCTTTTCTTGACCTGAAGAGTGCTTTCGACTCAGTCGACAGAGAGTTACTCTGGGAAAAATTATCCAGATGGGATATTGACAAAAGACTCCTTTTGCTAATTAGAGCTTTACACACTAATACATCATGCAAAGTCAGATGCTCTCAGAATGGCAATTTAACCCAAACCACTTTAACCAACAAAGGAGTCAAACAAGGCTGCATTCTAGCCCCAACACTTTTTAATCTATTCCTCAATGATTTAGCTCCAACTCTGTTGGCAGTAGATAGCCATTGTCCAAAATTGGGTTCGGTCCAAGTCCCATTGTTATTGTACGCTGACGATGCGGCACTTTTTTCCCGTACCCGCATAGGTCTCAAACGTTTACTTGATAGAGCTTCTGATTATTTTGAGGCCAACAAACTAGTGGTCAACTACTCAAAATCCAAGATCATGGTTTTTGCAAGTAAATTTAAAGCGTTCAAATGGGTTTGTAAGGGAAATGTCATCGAGCAGGTTAGGTCATTCAAGTATCTGGGTATTCACTACAATTATAGACATACATGGACTTCTCATCGTAAGTCTGTTTTAAATTCATGTAACATTTCTTCTAGCGCAATTTTGCGCTTCTTCTTTAACTATAGTAATAGGTATGTTCCTGCCTCTTTGACAATATTTAAGGCCAAGACTCTTGCCCAGGTGTTATACGGGTCTCCAATCTGGTACAGAGCCATAGATCGCTCAGTCGAGCGTATACAAGCCTCATTTCTTAGGAGTATCCTGGGCCTACCTAGATGTGTACCCTACGCTGTTCTCTGTCTAGAAACAGGTATGACACGGTTGAAGACCTTGGCTTGGCTAAGATCAATAAAATTTTGGCTTGGAATCTTTTACAACCCAGTCCAATCTCGCCTACTATATCAACTCTTGCTAGACCCCGATCTCCCAGTAGAGATTTCTGACGTACTTACTACACTTAAAACAGCGGGACTGGACATTGAGCAGCTTGGTATGCTTAGACAATCTGAAGCCTATAAGACTATTAAAGATAGGCTACTGGACATTGAATGGCAAGAACTGTGCAGTGAAGCCAACACCACATGCTCCCCCCTTCAACTTAACATCCCGGTTTGCCCTGGGAAGCCAGCCTTTTTCCTCACCCATCTGACATGTCCAGAGGCTCGCAGAGCTTACTCACTTGCTAGATGCAACTCTTTTCCATCTGCTTTGTTGGCGGGCAGGTTTGGTGGCATCCCCCATTCTCAGAGGTTTTGTCCATGTCAAACCAACTGTATAGAAACACTTGAACATATTTTTTTCTACTGCCCACTTCATGATACACTCCGTAAGAAACATCTGTCCTCAGTCCTTGGCAGGATGCAGGGGTGGGAAGACTCTACTAGGCTTAAATTTCTTCTCTCCACACATGTCACCTTCTTTCTGGAGGAGGTGGCAACTTTCGCTTCCAGAATTTTAGCAACTCAGCGCCCTGGGCTCTCCTCTCTTCCCTCCTCTGTTTTCACTATTAGTTGATTATATCAGAATTATTACCTATTTGTTCCTGGTTTTGCTTTTGAACTGTACCAGTAACTTGTCTGTTGTTTTAATGCCAATAAAGGTCTCTTAATAATAATAAACTCTCCCCTGGTGGAGTAGAAAAACACGCTTCCCCACTATCCTCTGTCACATCACTCCGCACTTGCACATGCCTTATGTATTCATTTCAATTGATTTTTTTTAAAAAAGCAAAACCTGGTTCAATAGTGGTTCTTACCGTCAGCTGGACTAGGCTCTGAGTCATGTTAATCCACATCTTCTCACCTGGCTCAGACAGCCAGTTTCCACTACTTAATCAGCAAGCCTAATTGTGCCTGTCTTGCATATGTGCCAAACGGCATTGTCACAGTTCTTAACACAATGACATACTACTTTGTTTCAAGCTTTGGTTCATCAGTGCTTAACAATACAACCTCTCTTATTGCTTTGAAGATGAGCACGCATGTGGAGGCGGCAGCTGATTTCCGAGTCGGCTTCTTCCAGACAGTGTGTTGTCCTGTCTTGCAGACAGCTTAGGCTCTGCCTAATGAACCTGAACTGTCTTAAGATCAAGAAGTCCTTGTCTGCTCAGACTAAAGCAAAAAATTAATAAGCAGTTCCATCCGGGCAGCTGGAGACAGTACTAGATATTGGGCTCACATGACACTCTGGTACTGTTTTGAAGAGGCCACCAGGATCCCCTCAGTTATGGCACAGAGTTAGGACAGTGTGGTAGAGCAGTTGGGAACATATAGTCTCAGGACTGGAAGCCTGAGGACAACTTATTAATCAAGCCTGGATAGGCAGGCAGGCATCCAAGCTCAATTAAGGCTTATGGTGACCAAAGAGAGGGGCTCTGAGGTGGTGAAACCCATGAAATGGGTTCATGAAATGCTCTCCTCAGTTTGCCTGACACCCACTATAAGACAGAACCATCACCAGGCAAATATAGCGGTACAGTGGTACCTTGTATAAAGGAATTAATTCATTCCAAATGAAATTATGTTAAGCAAATTTTCCTTTATACAAATTTGCCATAAGAATGCATTGAAAACAGAGTGATCCCATTTTTATGTTGTACAGATTTGCCCCATAGGCGATTATGTTAAGCAAATTTCCCCTATCTCCGGAATTTTTATGTTGTACAAATTTTATGTTATACAAGCTGTTTGTTATACAAGGGTCCACTGTATTTGCTTACAAAGCAATGTTACCTCTCATTTTTTCCAGATGGCTGGCCCCTCCTCATCCGCATGGAATTCCAGCTGCAAACGGAAGCAAATAGGCCATCCTGATCCAGCACTGCATGGCCACACAGCTGTGCAGCTGAGCGGGAATGTTATTAGGATGTATAGCTCATAGTGGTTCACATCACATTGCTTAGCCCAGTATACCACAATTAGAATAGGCCCATTGAGTCAACAGGACTTTCCGTGGAGAAAACGTGTCATGTCCCCATGGAGTCAATGAGCCTACTCTAGTGACAACCTACTGTGCTAAGTGACAGGATTTTGGGTCAGTGTCTTTTAACTTTAAGTATGGCCTGTTCTTATGTCTTTCCATGCAGAATATAAATGTTGCCATTTGGTTCTGAGCTTTTAAAATGTGACTTCAAATGTACGTGTTGCGCAAGCTTTTTCAGAAAGATATAGTAGAATAAATCCACAGCCATTCCACTTAAACGAGGAAGACAACCAGCATCAACAGATGGATGCTTATTGGTACAAACCCTTGGCACCACCGGTCCCCTACCAAAAGTATAGTTTTGCTGCCACTTAGACTGCCCGTTTTGCAGCCTCCTTACAACCAGTTACCTCAAAGAAAGCAGCATTGTGACAGGAACGTCCATTCCGCTGGACTTATAGCAAAATAAGTTTCCCTTGACTTCACCTTAAATGTCCACTGGTGAAGACTTGGGCCCTTCAGAGTCTAAGCCTCACTTATTCCTTCCTGTTCAGGTGGAGAAGCCTGGCACCTGGCTTCTCCTTCTGTTGCCGTTGGAGACGGATGAAAAACTAGCCATGAAGGACCGTCTGTGTAAGTGGTGTTTATGTTAGTGTGCTGGCATAAACATTATAAAATGATACAATTCCCCGCTATGCAGTCTTTTGACAAAACGGTGATTGACTCCAACATTTTAAATGTTGATGATGCCGTGTGCTGTCTAGTTTTTGTTGACATTAGTGCTACATCTCCACCTCCCCCCTACCTTTACTTAGGGCTAAAGTTTCAGAATGTCCCTCTGGCTGAAATCCTGCACATACTCGACTTGAAGGGAATCTAGTTGAAATCCAGGGTAGACATGCATTGGATCATGCAGGTAACCTTGGAGAGAGAGAGAGAGAGAGAGAGAGAGCTGTGGAAAAATTATCTTTACATTAGTACTGTACTTACAAGCTGCCTAGATGCCCTGAGCACATCCGATCTTGCCTGATCTCGGAAGCTAAGCAGGGTTGGCCCTGGTTAGTACTTGGATGGAACAACCACCAAGGAATACCAGGTGCCATAGGTGCCTGGAGTAGGAACTGGCAAAGCCACTCCAGTATTCCTGCCAACAAAAACTCCATGGACATGGGGTCACGAAGAATCAGTCACAACTGTAACAACACAACAACAAGTTGAGAATCTAAGCTACAAAGCCTTTCCTCTCTCTCTTTTTGAAGTATTGGATATACTGTATTGTATAATATCGACTAGTTCTGCCTAAAGCAGGTAAGTTAGGGAAGCTTAACCAAAGGGAAACTGAAGCATTAGATATGGCACCAGAACCATAGGTGGGTGAGAGCAAGCTTCAGCATTATGGATTCATGGCTACTCCGTAAAATGTCTGGCTTATTTTCAGACTGAATGCCATTGTCTCTGGTTGGCATTGGGTGGAAAGGGGGCAGGCATGCGGGGAGCCGAGAGAAATGCCAGCTGTTTAGGTCTGCCTCTCTGAACTCCAGCCCATAAATTCAATGGACCTCCTTGTTCCCAGATACCTCCCCCCCCAGGTTGGATTTTCATATTTTACCTAAGACAAACATAGGAGCACACACAGACATACCTATAGGGAGCAAAATAAATAATCATTTCGCTTCTCTCTCTCTCTCTCTCTCTCTCTCTCTCTTGCTTTTCAGGTCAGCTGAAGGAGCAAATCTGCTGAAAACATGCCAAAGGAAGTGTTGTATATGTTAAAGTACACATTAAATGTAAAATGCCTCTTCCTAAAGCCACCTGCCCTAGTTTTAGGAGCTACTGTAGCAGGCCAATTATACACAGAGCAGGGGAACATTGCTTTTTGGAAGATTCTGCAAGTTGAGAAGCAAAAAAGGTAACTTTCCAAGCTCTGTTTACATATGGGCAATATTTAGAGATGCATACTTCCAGAAATGTTTTCGCAGCATGCATATTTTGTGTAGAAAAGCTAAAAAACTGCCCTGAAGATATTGGAAGCATTCCTGTTTTAGGCCATAGGACTCCAAACACACCAGCCACTATGGCCCATAGCAAGGGGTGCCTGGGTGATTCTGGGAATTGTAGTTCAAAAAGTACAGTTGCCACAATTCAGTCTTGCTAGATAAATTAAAAGACTCATTTGGTCCAGCATTCTTTTTTACACAGTAGCCAATCAGATGCTTAATTTTTGGCTATTTACTTTATAATGTACTGGTATGCGTTATTGTTAGCTGGCTGCCCAGGGGCCTAGTATAAATTTAGCAGACAGACAGATGAATAGGTACACAGTATTTTTTCCTTTCATAGCACTATATTTTTGTCTAAAATTGTTACGACTAAAATTTGAGAGTTGTCATACACAGAAGTAAGCTGAGGAGAGAACCACACAGTTGTGAAACTGTAATTTTTGGTTGAAAAAGTGGAGGTCATCTTACACATGGAGGGCGTCTTATAGACAGAAAAATATGGTGCTTATTCATCAACATCCCCCTGCTATTGTTGTTCTCATTTAATTTCAATTGAATTTCAATATATTGGTATTAAAGGCTTCTTGCCACTAGATATAGTGTATTACTATCATTCATTCATTCATTCATTCATTCATTCATTCATTCATTCATTTCATCTCATTTTTTCCTATACCATTTTTCTCTTCCAGTGTAGAATCAAAGTAGATAATAAATTAGTAAACTACACATGTAGTAAAGATTCAGTTAAGTTATACCATTAAACACAATGAAGCATAAGGTGGAATGGTATTGCGATTACAACCAGAATCGACCCACCAAATCAGTTATTGAATGGAGAGTAAACACTCAGGTAAATATTCTTGCTTACTGGGTCTTCTCTACCTGATCCACCAACAGAACTCTGGCCATTATAATATTTTAAAATATTACATTATAGAAACAGTTTTGACCATTAAAAAAAACACTGCTGTGAAACAGTAGAATCTATAGCGACCCCCCATTAAAACTCCTTTCTCAACTGTCCAACAGAATTGCTAAAAGCCTGCTTAACAATGAAAGTTGAATGAATGAATCTTTATTTACGGTTTTTAACCAAATCAAATGAAAGTTCTTACTTGCTTGTCCCCACTCCCCATTGAGTACAAAGCCAACCTGCTTCCATTGGGAACATGAGAGATGGGAAAGAGAGAGAGGAAAGGCTTTGTAGGTTAGATTCTCAACTTGTTGTTGTGTCGTTACAGTCATGACCGAGTCTTCATGACCCCATGTCCATGGAGTTTTTCTTGGCAAGAATACTGGAGTGGCTTTGCCATTTCCTACTCCAGGCACCTACAGAACCTGGTGTTCCCTGGTGGTCTCCCATCCAAGTACTAACCAGGGACGACCCTGCTTAGCTTCCGAAATCAGGCGAGATTGGATGTGCTCAGTTTCAACTATTCTACATTATTTCTAGATTTCAGGGGGTAATGAAATGGGTGCCACATAATTGATGTTAATGGGGCCTGATCCTCAGACAACATACAGGTTTTGGTACTTCAAAGCCCCATGTCCTCTGGCAGGTGTCCATTCAGAGGCAGCACCCTGGCTTCCCTGCCTCACTTCCTCTGGGCATTGCCTGTTCAGATAATGAATAAACTGGCATGAATTGCTGAACTGACAATTTGTGTCCATCTCTCAGGAAGTTGGATGTAGCATTACAGGATAAACATGGGGGATGGGTGGGAGTGAAACCTCCATTGTTCATCTTGTTGTCAGCTGAAGATTGGACCACATTGATGTCAATTACACAGCACCAATTTAATTTTCACCTGGGAGTAAGTTCCACTGAAATTAACACAACTGATGTCCTTATGCACAGAATTATGCTGCTAAGCTCTTTCCAGAAGAGTTTTACAACTGAAAAAGCACTCTACTGAAATGTATCAGAATAGATAAGTAATATTTTAAAAGTGGGGTTAGGTATGTCATATGGTCAAAAGAAGTGAACACTGTCCTATGACTTCTTAGTGACATAGGGTCAAGCTGTGTTGCAACTGTCTCTTCATGTTGTCGTTTGCCTTGTGTTAATTTTTTGGCCATCTTGAAATGATAAAATAATGACAACTTGGCCTCTTTCTGGTTGCCTAGACTTCATCTTGGGTACTATTTGAATCCTCATATCCGAACCGCTCCTCTCAGCAGATCTTCCTCTATTTGTACAATTCTAAAATAAGACAAAGAACAAATACATTTTGAAATAAGGATAAATTCAGCTACAGCAGCTGTGGAAAAAATGAACTGCACCCATTCAGGAGCTGGGATATTTTAGGTATTTTGTGTTGTTCTGCTACCGTTGCCTGAGTGGTTTTTCAGAAGCAGTCAACATTTGAGAAGAAAGAGCCATTTTAAAAAGTCATCACCATGCCCTCCTTCACACGTTGGGTGTATATGGAAGACTCATGCAAAGCAGGGAAAAGACACTGCAAGAGCTGAATAGGGACCATTCTTTCTTGAGTGAACAAAACATTGCATCATGGCCATGGCATGAAATGTGCTCTTCTATGGGCCTCTGGAAGCATTTCTCAGATGCAGTGTATAGAGGGCAAAGAGCTGCAAAAGTTCACCGGAGGCTGCCAGCCATATACTATACAGTACCTGTTACTAGAGATGGGCATGCCTCAAGTTGTCCCACTTCGTTAACATTCGTACACATGTCACCACAGGTACCATATACTCCCTCCCGCCACCTGATCGGCTGGCTGCCCCACTCCCTTGCTGGCATGCCCTGCTTGGCTCCTCCTCCTTGGGTTGCTTGCCAGTCCCGGCTGGAGCAAGGGCTTCCCCTCCCCTCCTCCTCCATCAGCCACTCACTCCTGCCCCACCCTCCTTGTCTGATTGGGTGGTTGACAAAGAAGGCAGGGAAGGGAAGGTCTTGCTCCTGCCCAGACTGGCCAGCTTCCCAAGTAGGAGGAGCCAGGCAGTGCGTGCCAGCAAGTGAGTGGGGCAGCCAGCCAGGGAATAGGGGGAGGAAGCACATGAATGTTCACAAAGTGGGACGATTCAAGATGTGCCCATCTCTACTTCTTACATTTGTGCTCTGTCTTTCCTCTGCTGTATAGTGGCCAAGTCTTCTTCTTCTTCTTCTTCTTCTTCTTCTTCTTCTTCTTCTTCTTCTTCTTCTTCTTCTACTACTACTACTACTACTACTACTACTACTACATTCTTTGTAGTCAAATTAGAGTTATGGTGACCCTTTCAAGGGTTTTCTAGGCACATAATACACATAAGAGTTTTTGCATGTCCTTCTTCTGGGGATACCCCGAGACTGTGCAGTTTGCCCAACGTCACACAGCATGGCTCTATTCTCAGGAAGCACAGTTGGGAGTCAAACTCCCATCCCAACCTAACTTGCTGAGCTATCCAGACCGCTCACACTCACAACACCCGTTCAAGACAGAACAAACAAGCAATAGAATCATTCCAATCAAACAGCACAAGGCCACAAACACCATTAAAGTCATGAACTCTACAAGAATCGCAATGGGTAAAACACTTTCACAAGCCAATTTTAAAGGAAACTGATGGACTTGTGCGTACAAGACATAAAATGGGAGCTTTCAAAAAGTATATTAAAATCCACCCATACTTCCCAACTTGATGCAAATGGACAAAAAGGGCAGAAGATGGTACTTGCTCAACATCCCCAGATCATCTGATTAGAAGTAGGGGAGATAAACCTACAGAATTTCGCTTCCCTCGACAAGGCTTTTGGTTCTGTTATTCTGAATGGGCTTCCTTTTTAATGCATGACACATACTTTTGGGATTACATCCTGGAATAGCCATGACATTATACATCCTGCAAGTAACTCATCTTTTTCTTTCTGTTTTTCAAGAGATGAATGATAGCCTGTGTCTTATTTTATTGTCCAATCTGCAGTGCCAAGCCCTTGGGTGTTACCCCCAGAGGACCCTTCCTCAAGATACATAGGCAGGTGGCGGGGGTGATGATGCAGCGTCTACAGCTGTCACAATCACCTTGCAGTTGCTTGGAGGCAGGACGTCACAATAAATTAGGGCTGACCCAGACTAGCTGCAAGGCAAGGCTGGAAATCAGTTGTACTGGGAGGTGAACCTTATAGTCAGTGCCACTCTTGTTCCCTCACCCCAGTAAGCTTGATTAGAAAGAGGAAGCTGATCCTGTGGTTTGATGTGCTTCCCCCAGGTTGGGGATCTGTGACTGAAACCTGAACCTGCTTCCCCACTCCTTGCAGATGGCATGATCTCTGCTGTTTCTTGCTGGCAGAGGTCCATTAACAAGGCAACAGCAGAATCTACTAGGCAAGGTGCTTGTGGGGGATTATAAAAAGTACATACCAGAGGTATGTACTGTGTTTCCCTGAAAATAAAACAGTGTCTTATATTAATTTTTGCTCCCAAAGATGTGCTAGGTCTTATTTTCAGGGGATGTCTTATTTTTTCATGAAGAAAAATACGGTACACATTTATTGTTATCGTATTATGAGAAGGCCTTATTTTCGGGGGATGCCTTATATTTCAGCGTGGGGCAAAACTGTAAGTAGGTCTTATTTTCAGGGGATGTCTTGTTTTCGGGGAAACAGGGTAGGGGGAGAAGGAAGCACCTGAGTTTTAAGTTTTAAAAAATTTAAAAGTCCATATAGGTTGGTTTTTCTTTTATTGTCAACATATCTGTCTGAAAAGATTGGGATGTGTATAAAAACACTGCATATATATTATGTATTGTTCAGTCGTTTTGGACTTAAATGGCGACTTGATTAATTAGTGACCTCCAGAAGGTCCTTGTTGAACAGCCCTGGTCAGGGCTTGTGAGCACAAGGTGGTGAAATCCTTGATCGTATCTCGGTCCGTCTCATATTTAGGCTTCGCCTAAATAGCAAGCAACATATATTGCTTTAACATGGCATTAGATGCTTTCATGGAGGATACAAGCAGGTTGAGATGGCTGCCAACTGCCTCTTATGGGCAGGATTCAACGTTCCTAATCAGAAATTGAGTTGAGAGCTACAATCTGCTTATCTCCTGTTTGCGGGCTTCTGTAGGAAGCTGTTTGGCCTCTGTGGCAACAGAATGCTTGATTAAATACTGTATATTGGAGTGGACACACATACTGCAATACAGGAGGAATGTTAACTTTCACTCCTTGGAGAATTGTTGGAATGATTACCTGAGCACACTTCCACTTGTGTCAAGGAATCAAGTCCACACATCTTTAGGGAAACAAGAAAGCTTTTGTTTATTATGGAAATCTAGTTTGGATAGGAAAGGTGATACACATCCTGGTTCTAGCAAACTGGGTGGGAGATGTCAGGAGCCATGGCTGCCTTTTTCATCTCAAGAGGACAAAGGCAAAATGACTCTCCTTGGTAGGACAGGGGAGAGGTGTGTGAAGTAAGTTACTCTAATAAGAATGGTAATCAACATGAGTCAAAGCAGGCAAAGGACAGTTGAGGAAACCTGAGAAGGTCCTCTCTCTCTTTCTATGCTCTTTTTCAAGAAAAAAAAAATGCATCTTCTTAAGTGTACACTGATTTACAACCAAGTCACTTCCAAGAAAACAGAGCCATGGTTTGATCCAGCATGGTTGTTCCTATGTTCTAGAAGGGTAATTGTGAAACGGGACTGGAATGTTTGTTTTTGTTGGTTTGCCTGCTTCTGCAAGTGTGACAGTACCACTCGGTTGTGTTTCCATGTGTGTAGCGTTTCTTGCTACTTTCTCTGCACATGCACATTCTGGACCCTCCTCCAATGGCCATGCTGGATGGGCTGGCATCCAAAAAGTCATTTTCCAGGTCTTGAGCACAATAACATGAAGCTGGATAAGGCCTGTCCCCAAGCCAGTTAGGGAGTCATTAGTTTAAATAAGAGCCAAAGGGCAAAAAGGGGGGGGGGTGAACTTTGAGACTAAAACTGTGAAGATGTATCCAGTACCCTTTCCTTCACTAAAGGTTCCTGAGGCACAGAAATGGCTTGATATAACAAGATATTGACCACCGGCTGTAACTCTGAGTAATTACTAGACTTCAGCAAACATGGTGATTCTGATCTGCAGCAAGGGAGCAAAAATCAAGGAGAAATGTAGAAACTCCGCTGTTCCCCACATGGGGACCATAAAAAGAGGCATGTTATTTCACCTTTTCATTTCCTCATTTCATCCTCTTTGCGAGAGCGGAGTGTTGATCGAGAAAGCCACATTCCATTCGCCTGCTGAAGCTGTGTCGAGAGGGGATTTCTTGGCGCACCGAGTGGCCCCGAGCAGTTATTTGTAGAGCTGAGGGAGTGGCCTGCTCCCCTGAGACGCTTTCCTTTAAAACCTTTGCCTCCCCCCTTTTTTCTGACAAGGCTGCTTTCTGCCAGACATTTATCATGCCTGCCCATTAGGCCAGAGGAAATATTTTTGGGAACGTCTGAAGTTAATTGGACATGTCACTTTGGACTTGCATCAGTAGCGGAGGGAGAGACCGTTTTGCTTCTGATTAAAAGCTTTACCCCTTTCCCTCCTTTTCCACCTGTCAGTCAAAGATATGCTGCCTTTTGGGTTTTTTGACTAATAGATATTAGCTTTAGCAGGGGAGGGGGGAGGCATAAGGATAATACAACTACGTCGAACTTAGATGGCGTTAAACTGAACCAGAACTTGGGGAATATTGCCTTTTGGGGTTTGGTGAATAATTCCCAAAATCCTCCGGTGTGAGAATTTAGGAAAGAATCACTTCAAAAGTAATTTTGTCAAGGTTCTGCTAAAAATTCCATGGAAGAAAGGTGATGGGACAACATTCTAGCATTTGGGGGAATAGTAGATCCCTCTTTGTGGCAACAGTCCTTATTCTGAGAGCAGAATAAAGATAACCATAGCATAACAAACTCACCAGACAAGCAAGGCCCAGGCACTTATCTGGGGAATAAAAATGTGAAGAAGGGCCATGTATGTTTTAGGTTATGCTATTTAATTCTTTTTTTAACTATTACAGATCCTTTCAAGATTTGTGATCTGCCTTGGGTGCTTGAAAATAACAAGAGAGAAATATTTGACCAAAATAAATAAGTATACAAACAAACAATTTCATATGGTGGTAGCATACATTATAGGGAATTCAACACACAACTCAGTTCATTTTGGGAGAATTCAACATAGGATTGATTGTATACCTGGAGAATTGTCCCCCAAATCTCCCAGCCACTTCCAGTGGACACTGCTGCCCTTTCTTTGACCCACAGGAATATAAATGGGCAAGAGTGGTGCAAAGAAAAAAGGGCCTGCCTGCTTTTTGCCCCTATCATCTGTCTGCACCTTACCAGTCTGAGAACTCCTCAGAAACAGCAAGAGCAGCAGCTGATCCCAGTGGCGGTAAGTTGAAGACAGGGAGAGGCCTTCTGAAGTACAGTGGTACCTTGTATAAAGGAATTAATTCGTTCCAAATGAAATTATGTTAAGCAAATTTTCCTTTATACAAATTTGCCATAGGAATGCAATGAAAACAGAGTAATCCCTAATCGTGACAATTTTATGTTGTATGGATTTGCCCCATAGACGATTCTGTTAAGCAAATTTCCCCTATCTCCGGAATTTTTTATGTTGTACAAATTTTATGTTATGCAAACTGTTTGTTACACGAGGGTCCACTGTACAGCCTCCCGAAAGGGCTTTCCCAAGAACAACTGCAGTAGAAGTTCAACATTCCAAGGTGAAATAATCCTGTCAATACAGTGTTTTCCCTCCAGGAACACATTTCTTTCAGAGCTCCATACCAGAGCAATCAGGCCTGCAAATTGCACCCATGTTTACTTCCAAGAAACCAATAAGAAAACAAAGCAAGCTGTTCTACATGTTGTGGAGCCAAGAGAAACC
The DNA here is from genome assembly GCA_023846285.1 of Phrynocephalus versicolor. Classification (NCBI taxonomy): domain Eukaryota; kingdom Metazoa; phylum Chordata; class Lepidosauria; order Squamata; family Agamidae; genus Phrynocephalus; species Phrynocephalus versicolor. Next base: position 11,835,762 of record JAHTLZ010003468.1, on the reverse strand, counting down.
TTCACTAGGACAAACACATGTCTATTGCTACTTACAAGAGTGCTGCTCTCATAGTCAATAGGCATGTGGTTTCGTCCCAGCAATTAAAAGCACAGCCACAGACTGGTTCTGCTCACAGCAGAATGAAGATATGAAGACGCAGAGTAGCCTGTGCTACTTCAGACTGCCTGCCTGTTGGATGACGGGTGTGCTCAGCACAACAGACTGGAGACAGGCCTGTTTATGCAGTCACATGCACTGTGACTGCAACATACTCTAGTTGCCATAAATCACCCCACTTTACATCCAAGCCTTGATCTTCCTCCTTCTGCCTCCTCCTTTATTTTGTAAGTGTCAAAAAAGTTTACCATGGAAAGAGAAGAAACACATCAAGAATCCATCCAAGGAATTATAACCTTAAGGGGAAGTGGTGGGGGGGGGGGGGGGGGGGAGGAAGAGGCCACTTGAAAAAGAGATAAGAAAAGTAAGCCCACAACTGCATCCTCAGTATTCCCAGATTCTGATATTTTTCCAAAGACTTCTATTACGAAAAATCATAACATTTCCTTAGCACTTTTTGAACATTAACATTATAAACCATAACACCCTCCCAACAAGCCTTCTGAGCCTTCTGAGTTATTATTATGGCTGACAATTGATAAGGAGAAAACAGTTTTGTCGTTGGCACCACCACCATCCTCCTCCTCCTCCTCCTCCTCCAACTACAGAATTGGAAAGGACCCTATGAATCATTGAGTCTCACTTTTGGGTATAGGTGATTTTTAAAATCCTTTTGTGTATAGGTGATGTACAAATTTCATTCATGAAATTTTGCTCATTCTCTCTCTCTCTTACACACACACACACTTCCAGATTTTTAAACTATTTTGATTCCCTGAAAAGAATAATAATCAAAATCGTGGCTCAGATAAACAAATACCAAGTGAAGCTAGCATCCCATGACTTTTCCACAACAAAAGCCAGCTGAAAAACTGGTAATCCTAGTCTTAAATAGGCCAGTTCCAGAAATAACCAAACACAAGGTGTTCATTGATCTGCTTTTTGGGGTGGGGCAGAAGGATGCTTGCCCTGTCCCCAATGTGGGCTCTGGCCACTCCTCCTGAAAATGTTAAGAGTGCATTTTTGAATCTCATTTTTATTGCGACCCAGTGAGGAGCAACACGCAGGGCTTGTGGATATTTATGGGATTTCTTTTCCCCATACAGGACTTTGTGGGCCTATTTCGCACACTCTCCCAAAGCTGCTTTACCTTCAACCCTCCGCCTGGAGAGGTGGCGGCGCCTGCCAGAACACTCAGGGAGTCAGGCAGCCAGACAGCTAGTTTCCTGCCTTCCATACATGAAGCTGAAATCAACACAAGAGTTTATTATCACTCCAACAGCGGTGTGGGCAAGGAGAGAGCGGGAGGGAAGGGGAAGGGAAATCAGTGTGTGCCTTCCGCCATCCCAGAGAGCCTTAATGGAGACATCTGAGGGGCTGATTCTTTGCCTCTGTCTGGGCCTGGCACATACGACCACAGCCAGCCACTGCAGGCCAGTGAGTTTATGTGGTCGCCACCACAAAACTTGCGAGTTATGCACATGGACGAGATTCTTCTCTGTACCTCTGAAATGAAAAACAACACCCCCTTTCAAAACAATATAAAAATAAAAATAAATCCAGTTCTCCCATCACACTCAACATTTGCTCCGAACAGGCAAATGTCGTAGCAAACGTCTGCTTGATGATCTGTGGTACAGCCTTGGGCTCTTCAGGAATTTTGGATTTCAAACCCCCAATAATGACCACTTTCCCAGGGTCTCCTGGGAACTGAAATTCAAAACATTTAGAATTAGGGAGCGCTAAATGTCTGAGGTAATTTTTGGATTTAAAACCCCCAGCACTCCTCAATAAAGAGCACATTCCCAGGGTCTCCTGGGAACTGAAAGCCAAAACATTTAGAATGAGGGAGCGCTAAATGTCTGAGGTAAATTTCCTGTTGAATGTTAGGAAAAATAACTGCAACACCTCCTGGCCCCATGTATCACCCTACCCTTTTAAAAGGACTGGAAGCAGTATCCAGGTGTCGCAGAACAGAACTGTGCATACCCCATGCTCTTCCACAGCCCCTAAATGGGCTTGCTGGCTTCAGAGGTAGCAGAGGAAACAAAATAAAATCCTAACCAAATTGGCTTCTGTATGTGTGGTGGGACCCAGGGAGTAACTTGATCTTTGCCTGAGGAAGCAAAATGTTTTGAGTTGGCCAGATGATGTCATCATAGCCCTTGCTGTTTAAAAAGTCCCAGAGGCAACTTTGGGCCTGGATGCCATCACATCACTGTCTGAGAGAGAGAGGGAGAGAGAGAAGCCAAATGACGATTTATTTTATCTCTTACTTGAGTGATCCTTCTATTCACACCAATCAATGGTTTTTAATCCCCTGAGAAGCTTCCAGACAGTCTTTGGAGCACTCCAACTTGTCCCTCTTTCAATTAATAACATTCCTCTTTCTGCTTTTTCCTGCACCTGTCATTTAATGGGTCCCGTTAACTTTCGCTGCTGCTGTTTTTGTTAAATAGTGACACAGCGTAACAGCAATGTATCTACCTAGGATGCTACCCATAATACCGCCAATGTGTCTTGTTTATCTAGAGTAGTGTGACATCCCTATGAATATATAAACAAAAATTTTAAATGGTTAAGTAGGTGACAATAGAAGATGGGGGGTGGTTTCTTTGTCAACCCTACCAATGCCACAACCCATCAAATGCAATGGGGTGTAACCTCAGACAACAACACCAATCGCTCTAGTTGGTACAAGTGTACCATCCACAGAGGCTACATAATAGGATAATGAGGAGCATTCCAAATTCTACAAAAAACAGCCCAGCTCGGTGCCGACAAGGAGTAGGATGGCTCTAAATAAGGGTGGGATGGTTCTCTAAGTCAAAACACACATGGAGGCTGAAATTTGATTCACATAAACAGCACCAAAAGCCATCCAAATAGAGAGTGATATGCCTGCCTGGGTGTGCGCTGAGAGAAAACAAAGGATTTCTAGAATTCCAATAGTTCAGAAAAGGAGATTGCGGCAGAGTGTCATGAGAGGATGGGCAATCAACACTGTTTAAATCCCCTGCCTCCTCCAGGAGGAGCCTTGACCCCAGAGATAAGGAAACACCTGGTCCTCCAGATGTTGCTAGGCTGGAACTCCCCTCTTCACGAGTTGTGGTGGCCAGGGGCCATGAGAACAGTTATTCCGCATCCCTTGGAGTGTGACACATTCCTCAAACCACCTGGGTTCCTGGGAAAGGTGGTCTCCCTCCACACTCTCTGGTCGGCAGAAGAGCAAATGACACCAGGATCCCATCATGGGATTTATCAACGGGCCTCTCTCTGTGTTTGGAAGAGAGAAGCTCCTCTTGATAGCAGTTCTTCCATTGGCAACTGTGCCAGAGTCTCAACCTGGCCTGCTTTGCTTTTGCTCACTCTCTTTGGACGGTATGCATAAAATGGCATCCCACCCTCCCACACTTGATTAGCTTTGCAGATATTCGCCTGCCACCAAAGAGACGGATATGGGGGGAAAGAGACAACAGCCACTTCTCTGTGTGCACAGAAAGCACCTCTTTCTCTCCCACTCTCTCTGCTGCTTTCTCCTGAGCACCTTTCTCTAGAGGCTATTTTCATCACAGACCTCGGCAAGATCCTTTTTCATAAAAATAAATAAATCCCTTTGCCACAACCTTCCCTTAAATACTCTCCCCATCCCCTTCTCTCCCTCCCGTCCTCTCTTCCCCCCCACCTCTCTCTTTCTGTCTTTTTGGCTGGGGTGGAGTGTGGGGTGGTGGTGGAAGTGGATGTCAGTGCCAGAAAGAGAATTTTAAAATAAGCTCAAGAAACAAGTGCTTCATACAGCTGAATGGAGAGGGGTGGCAGTGGTGGATAGTTTGAAAATCCCAGCAAGCAACCCTGAAGCCAGCAGTACCTCCTACTTTAGGAGAAAAAGGGAGGAGGGAGAGGAGGAGGCTGAGGAACCTGGAGTCCTGACAAGAACGCCTGTGTCTGAGATTGTGGTCTCCCATGCCAGGCTGCTTGTGAAAGGCAACATTTAACAGCAGAGACATTGCGGAATCAACAGGCAAGCTCTCAGTTAGTTCATAAACTCGGAACGGGCAGACAGTTTGCTCAAATACAAAGATGGAGTTATATGCCTCTCTCTTAAGCGTTAGAAGACACTGGATTCTTTATCCATAATCATTATGGGCCATCAAGTCGATGTTGTCTTATGATGGGCCTTCCAGGATTTTCTTGGTCTCAGGAATTCAGACTATATCTGTGACAATTCTTAGTCATCTAGGTGAGTTTATCTGGAAGTTATGGCAACTGGACTTCTTTTTCTTGAGAGACTGAAATGTTTTGCTGCTCATCTAAAACAGCTTCATCAGTCTTACAAAGCTGTTTGCGTGAGCAGCGAAACGTTCTCTCTAAAAAAAAAGAAGTCCAGTTGCCATGATTCAACTTCCACAAAGGTATTCAGAAGTGATTTAATAGTCCCTCTTCCTGGTGGTACTTTGGGACTTTGCAACTTGCACAGGGTTCCATAGATGGCAGGGCATATCACCCCATTCCCAACCAAAATTTCAGATGATTGCGGCTCTCCTGTGAGGCACAATGGGGATTCCTGTTCTTAACTGGTAGCTCTATATAGCGAGGCATATTGACCTACTGATCTGTATCAGCCTTTCAGCTTCCTAATTTGAAAGGGATAAAAACTTCTCTGAAGAGAGCAGTTGTTCAGAGCTACCAAGAATGAACTAAACAAATTCCAGGTTTATGTTAGTCACCAAAAACAAAAACACAGTAACATCTAGTTGAATGTTAAGAAGACAAAAATCAGGAGGGATTTCAGAAGAACTGCACAACTTCATTGTTGACAATGAAGAAATTGAAATAGCAAAAGATTTTGTATTGCTTGAATGAATCATCAATCCAAATGGAGACTGCAACCAAGAAATCAGGAGAAGAATGAGACTTGGAAGGGCAGCAATGAAGGAACTAGAAAAGATCACCACTAGCTGCTGTCTCACCTGGGTTTCGATCCTGATCTTCTGAACGTGTGGCTTTTCCTCTTCCTCCTGTCACGTGATTGAATATGTGGGACAGGAGTTCCCACATCCAAAGCTGTTTTTATTTTGTTTTAAAGTGCAGTTCAACCCCCTTGGCCAGCAGGTGGTGCTAGCATTTGGAAAAAACGGACCACTTGGCTAGGGGAAATTAAAACTTACAGCACCTGATGGAGCTTCCTGTTTCTCCGAAGGTGCAGAGAAATGTAAAAAAACAGCGCCGATCAGCCCCAGGAACAGCCGGTCGGTGCTATGAATTAAAAAAAAAGAAAAACCCCGGATCATATGTGTGGTCCCACGACGTCTGCCTTCTTAAAAGGTGGATTTTTAAAGCGAGGCAAAAAATTCCCTACCTCTCGGGTGAGTCAAAGAAACCTCGCTTAAAGGGGCATTACTGGGTTTTCTTTTCTTTTTTTTCAAAAAGCCCGATGGCTGTGGGGACAGCATTTTTGGACATGGTTTATCTAGTAATTTAAACTGCTTTTAAAGGGACGTGGGACCCAGTGTACAAATTTATCCCTGGAGTCCAAAACCAAGAACATTCACACTCTTGTATTCTTGATCATCATATATGGATGTGACAGCTAGACGGTAGAGGAAGCTCACAGCGAAAAATATTTATTCATTTTAAATATGGTACTGGAGGAGAGGTTTGTGGATACTCTGGGCTTCCAGAAAGATTAATTAGTGGGTCCTAGATTGCATCAGCCTGAATTATTTCTGGAGGTAAAAATGTTGAAATGGAGGCTGTCCTCCTTAGAGCACATCATGAAAAAACAGGATTCTCTGGAAAAGGCAACAGTGCTGGGAAAGGTGGAAGGCAGCAGGTAAAAAGGACAACAAAATGTGAGATGGACTGATTTCCTAAAGGAAGCCACAGGCTTGAATCCACAAGAGCTGAGCGGGTGTGTTTGTTGAGGGCAGGTCATTTTGGAGATCGCTCATTCATGAGGTCACCATAAGTCAAAGTGGACTTGACAGCACATAGCAACAATCTGCCAAGTGCATACAGCCTCTCCTCACTTAACAAACTATCTGTTTAATGACCCCTCAGGATTACAACCAGTAGCAGCAGCCAAAGTTGCTGCCTCCACCTCACTGCTGCCTCAGGAAGAAGCTCCTATTCCAGCCCACTGGCCTGGGCCAAAGTGTCCTGCCTGCTTCGGTTTGCCTGCACCTATCCTGTCTGCAGCTACAGCGTCTCCTCCTGCCTTCCTCCTCATCCTCCACTGCTTCCAAGGGACAGGTGTTGCTCCGAGTGTCTCCTCTCACCAGAGAGAAGACTGACCTGAGTGGAGCAGAGCACTGGCCACCAACCCCAGTTTCTTCCTTATTTTGCCCTCCTTTTTGTTCTGCTTCTTCCATGGCCTCCTGGAGAGCTTCCCCTCTCTGGCCTCCCTGCAAGGAGGGCAGCCTCAAAACACCACAAGACACCCACCTTTAAGCTCCCCACTTAACCAATTCATTTAATGACTTAGTAAGGGGCAAGAGTAGTATAGTAGAATCCCAGGATGAAAAGAAGGAGAAAAGAGACAAGGAGGAGGTGATGGAAAGTCGCAGGGAGAAGGAAGAGAAGCATGAGGAGATGGGTGCGCACGAGGGAGAGAGAGGCATTATGGGTAGCAGAGGATGACAGTTGGAAGGAGGGAGATGAACAGCGCGAGCTAGGAGGTGACAGTTGGGGAAAACAGACAAGAGAGAGAGAGACACGAAAAGAGGAGACAGAGGTGAGGAGGAGGTTTGAAAGACCAGAGGAGTTTCAATGGTCTGCTCACGTTAGACCCCTCCGCTGGCCTGAAACCTCTGAGAGATTCAGGAGAGAATGGAGGAGCGAGAAGACTCCGAACCCCGTGGCGCAATGGGCTGGCCATCCATGTTGCGGGACCCAATGTATGGGTCGGGGTATGAGCACTCGCCCTTATTTCTGAAGTCTGCCAGTTATGAAGTTCCTGTTAATGTCATTTATGAAGAAGCTGTAACACAAGAATCTGTACAAAAGTCATGTCCTCGGTTAACACCACATTTAATTGATCCTGTTCTGTCAGTTCCGGAATTGTTAAATAAAAATCCTTTTGATTTCACCTATCAAGATGGCTCAAAAGTAATTCTTGACTTGGAACCAGCTGTGGAAAGAGATGAACCCTCATAGAGGGACTACCTACTATGTGACTTTTATATGGATTACCATATATGACTACATTGATGGATTTCATAAGAACACCAGTGTTTTCCATGTTACTTTTTGCCACTCATAATGGGTTTTTTCTTTTTCTTTTTCTTTTTCTTTTTCTTTTTGTGTGCTCTTTGTAGCTTTAATATTACCTTTTAATGTTCTAAGATGCCTCTTCTAATTCCCTGTTCTTAACTTATTATGTCTTAAATGTTCTGCGCTGCATATTGTCCCTCATTACTGCAAACCATCTTGGGTCCTTTTCTAAGGAGAAATGTGGGATGAAAATATTCAAAATAAAAATAAAATAAAATAAAATAAATATTTCACTTCCCATGGAATGCCTATTATTATCACTGTATGTTGGATTCAGTTTGACTGGGCATAATCAACACCCCCTTTCACAAGAATATAGAGTACAAGCTGTGTGCCACAATACTCCCCACTGATCCAAAGGGGCCCATCTAATCCCCCAAATCCCCCAGGGATGGTGCTAGATTAAGAGTAGCTGCAGCAATATACATTTCTTTCCCCTCTGCCTCTCCCAATTCCAATTGCCATTTCAAACAAAAGACTTGCAAGAGGCAAGGTGTACAGGAGACATGAGATTTTCTTGTTTCCTGGAAAGAGAGCATGGATTATATATATCATTTTTTTTAAGAAACGAAAAGAAAGAAACAGTGATCAGAGTCCTATTAGCAAATATAAGGTGTTGTGCAACATCTCTAGTGACTCTGGGTTGTCTCATTAAAAACACAAGGCTCATGCATGTGTGCAAGGCAGATGTGAACAAACCCTTGTGCAACTGGCCCAAACAGATGACACGTTATGTGCAAAGGGGCATTGCCCATGCAGAGGAAACAAATAGGATGTTGGTCACTGACGCAGAGTGACAGGAACTAAAGACCAGTTAAAGGCGTGGATGATATGTTGAATTGTGTGGTAGCAGCTAGGTGCGCAGTGTGGATAGAGTGATGGGATAAGATCCGGGAAGCCTGGGTTCGAATCCCCAGACGGAAACTCACAGGTGTGTGTTATGTGGAATTGCTAAAACCGCTCCCTAAATATTTCACACTTGCCTTGGCAGACCTATTAGGACTGCTTAAATTCAGTCCTGACTTGATGGTACAGAACAACAAGGCAGATTAGAGCAAGACACATTGGCCACATCACCCAGGGACAGACTGACTCTCACCACACAGAGTGTCCTCAAATGTACCCTTTGCATTTCTCCCTTATCACTTTGAATGCTTGCTATTCACGCCTAAGAAAAAAGTAAAGCTGTTATATTTGGGATACCACCCTCTAGTCCAGTGGTACTCAACCTGTGGGTCCCCAGGTGTTCCTGGACCGCAACTCCCAGAAATCCTGGCCAGCTCAGCTAATGATGAAGACTTCTGGGAGTTGCAGTCTGGGAACACCTGGGGACCCACAGGTTGAGAACCACTGCTCTAGTCTCTAGCAGTGAAGGCCTGGCTGGTCTCCTTGACTGGTGGTAAACACGGAGAGTTGTAATGTACCGTCAGGGGCAGACAACAAGGCTACTGTGTGAAATATAATGTTCCCCAGCACCTTTGCCTGTGTGGACTTTTACTTCTCACTGTGATGAGCTGTATATATACTTCTCAAAAAAAGTTACTTTTTTGGATCATAACACCCAGAATTTTCTAGTTGCTGTGGCCACATTATCATACAGTATTTGTAGATGGTTAAGTAATGCCATCTACAAATACTTCAATTAAACTTTAACCAGTAGAGGTCTCTGCTACACCTCAAGCACAGATTTTTTTAAAAAAAGAAAGACTCTAAAAGAAATACAGAAGAATCATCAATGTCTAGTCACTTCAGACCTCCGCTTCGGAACAGTTTTACAAAAAAATGCAATACTAATTCTATGACAACTCTTGAATTGATAATGTCCCAAAAACATAAATTGAGTTTAGGTCAACATTTGCAAAGGATACAACATCTTTGCCATGTGATTTAATATTTCATTCAAATACCGCACAGAAAAGGCCCTCTCTCAAAGCCTAAGATGCTAAATTTTAAATAACTGGGCTGTTTGTTGAGAGAGAGCGAGAGAGAGAGAGAGAGAGAGAGCGAGAGCACATATGCATGTGTGCTGACCTGGTTTGAGAGTGTAATAGAAAGTGTGAAATAAAAAACATTACAGGTGGCATTTACTTCAAATGAGTAGTAGTTCCCTTTGTTTATTAAATTAACAAAGAAACCTTTGGGTAGTAGGTGACATATAAGCTGTATAAATGAATAAAATATAAATAAATAAATAAATAAATAAATAAAAGGAATGCTAAGGTATCTAGAAAAAAATCATTGCTGAGGTGTGATCAATCATTTGTTGCCCCAACCAGATGTTTTGGACCACAGCTCCCACAGTCCTTTGTCATTGGCAATACGGGCTTGGAATTCTGGGAGTTGTCATTGTGGCGAAAAGGGTTAATACAAGTATGAATATTTATGACTCTGACTTGAATAGCCAATCACTAAGCAGGTGGGAGTGGTTAAGAATGTTATATATGGAACATAATGGATGTTGGGCAGTTCAGTTTGAGTTTTTTTAGTTGGTGTTCAGTTCGGGTTAGAGCTGAGAGGAGAGTCAGTTAGATTGTCAGTTGGTCAGGTGGGACCTGCCCAACTGCCCATATCTGGTTTAGAGAGGAAACATATTATAAGATCTCATGTATGCAATACACTAACAACAGTTAAAGCTACCATAATTCTGATCATATAATTGTAAACCAATAAATGTTTCATGTTTGTTTTAAAATATATTACTTGGTGCGACTCTCTCTCTCAAATACATATAAGTGTCCAGTGAATCTGGTGGTGGCAGCAAGTGAAAACCCAGTGTGTGAAAGGGGCACATCACAGTCATCCAAAACATTTGGAGGGCCAGAATTTGGACACTCCTTTGGAAGCAGCAAATAGAGATGGGCATGAACTGTTGAACCTGGTACTGGTTTGTTTTTCAACCAGACAGATGTTTGGTGCATTTGAGCCTCCCCTCCTTCGGCAGGCACTCATTCAGAGGCAGCTGTGTTTTGTTTTTCCGTTTTGTGCCCATCTCTATTTTTCAGTGCTCCTCTCCCCCATCCCTTTCAGGTGCTGCCTCTGAATGAGTGCCTGCCCAAGGAGGGGAGGCTCAGAAGCACCAAACATCTGCTTGGTCGAAAAACAAACCAGTACCAGTTCGGCAGTTCGTGCCCATCTCTAGCAGCAATTCTTAAAAGGATCCCCCGCATGCAAGGATGGGCATTTCCTGAGGTTGTATGAGGAGGTATCCAGCATCTCCCTGAACCAACAAAATTCCTGTTCTTTTCAGTGCGGCGATCGCTGTTCATGGAGCCTTCTGTCCATGTTCAACGGAATTCCAACCTCAGCTCCTAATGACCTAAAATGTATTTAATTGATTGACAGCCTTATTTAAAGCCGAGCGAGTTTGGGCTTGTACTTCCTCGCCTGGCTTTGGGCAACGTGTCAAGGAAGATAGCTAGCAACATCCAACCGTGCTGCACCTGGACCATGGTGTCATATATAATGTTCTTCAACAGCTTCGCCTGTCTCTCTTTTTAATTATACAGCAAGTGTTTTGAGCAAGATCTTTCTTGCAGGGTTGGCATCCGGAGTAGCAAGGTCTGTGCAACTGCGGTACAAATTCCTGAGATGGAGTTACAACCGTAATGGGGCAAGACAGGGAAAGTAGTAGCTAGGATTGCCCCATAAACTGGGGTGGGGGGGGGCAGGGACAGAATGACCTGGCCTTTGTTTTGTGAGTTTACAGCAGCCTGGTGTGCAGGAATCAGTCCATGAAATTTTTAATTGAAATAAACAGCAGCTGTGCTTGGGGGAAATCCATTTTGCCAAGAACTTTTGGATACTTTTGGAGTATCTCTCCTGGCATAATCCCTCTTGCCACAATCTTTTAAATGCTAAGTTTCCCACACAGGTACAAACCTGATGATTGTTTAAAAAATCTATTAAAGCTTGTGTATCATGTGGTGATTTTAAGTGTCAATGAAAGTATTGCCTATTTTTGTATTTGAACTTTTTTCAGAATCTGCACATCAGTTTTAAATAAAGCAAAAGCAACAAGCAAAGTGTTCTGCTTATATGCCGCCCCATACCACTTCAAGTAGTCTTTGGGCGGTTTGCAGTTTAAATACAATATGCAGGCTACACATTGTCCCTCCCTCCCCCCCCCCCTCGCGCTGGATACTCATTTTACCGACCTCGGAAGGATGGAAGGCTGAGTGAACCATGAGGCTGCTACCTGGGATTGAACCCCAGGTCGCGAGCACAGTTCTACCTGCAGTACAGGCATTTAATCACTGCGCCACAGGCTAACCATGTGCCCCCTAAATTAATGTTGATGTATGGTGATCCTTTTCAGGGTTTCTAAGTAGAGAATGGCTTCCCATTCCCCTCTTCTGGGGCCACCCTGGGTCTGAGCAGGCTGCCCAAAGACAGGTAGGCTGGTTCTAGTCATAGAAGACACCGTGGGGAATTGAACTCCCGACTGCTAGCTCCACAATGAGGTACTGTAAGCCACTGAATGCACTGTAGGAGTGCATTCATTCAGCTACTCCTCAGTCTTAGTACCTGCTAATATTGACATCACCATGTGGCTGTTAAAAACCCCAGTACAGTGAATGGGCCCCCCAAAAAACAAAAAACCGGCAACCTTAGTAGAAACCTGGGTACATATTGGCCTAAATCAGTGGTTCTCAACCTGTGGGTCCCCAGATGTTCCTGGACTACAACTCCCAGAAATCCCTCCCAGCATAGCGAGTGGTGGAGGCTTCTGGGAGGTGCAGTCCAGGAACATCTGGGGAGCCACAGATTGAGAACCACTGGCCTAAATCCTCTTGCAGAAAGTTATGTCTGTGCAACTTGATTACATGGGCCATTGATTTTTATTGCTTGTTAAACATTTCCTGTTCAGCTGCACAGACTGCTGGTTCTGGGGCTCCCTTGCAGTCCCTTTTGGCATGCAGAAGCCTTATGGGAACTTCAAGAACAGGAAGGCAAAGCCATTGACGCCCAGAAATCACTGCCAACAATCCCACTATATACCTTTAACCCTTGGCCAATGTGGAGTAGGATGATGAACTACTTGAATACAAGTCATGCTTTTCTCCAGACTGGAAGGGCTGGTGGCAAGAGAGGCCCTTTGCACATGTTCAAAGCCATTATAGCCTTGTGTGTACCATGGCTGAGGTGTGGCACTGAAAACACCTCTCCTAAGATTCTGGTTCTGTTTGAAATCCCACAAACATTGACCAATGTGATGCCTATTTCCTGTAGGTTCTGAAATTAAGCAAATATCTTACATAGCTTCATTTTTGGCTGAAATATCAAAGGGATGGGATAATTAAACATTTTTTCACTCGTTTGCCACATGAAGAGGTGGAAATGGGTGTGACATACGGTGCACAAAAGCCAAAAGAGTGATGGAAATAAGCCGACTCCTAATTTATTTATTTTTTATGTATGCCATATTTTATTTTTTTCCTTTATGTAATGTCTCAGTTTAGATGGAGCTATTTGCCTTTCATAGTTTAACACAGCACAACTCCTATGGAAAAAACGTGTTCCTGACAACTGTGCTGAAACTGGAAACATTTACAGAAAATGTTCAGAAAGAGAGACAGAAACGCATACGCACACGCACACACCCAGAAAATAAATCAGATTCTAGAACCAACTTTTGGGGAGCCTTGAATTAAACTGGCCTCAGTTTTGTCAGGAGATTATTTCCTGGTGGTAGGGAATCAGAAAAAAAATTGCATTCATAATTACCTACTGGCTCCCCCTCATATTGATGATAAATGCCAAAAAGAACCCCTGTTAGGTTGATTCTCCCCTTTAATTTTAACATTTTCTGTTCACACAATGCACAGCTAACATTATTCCACTTTGCCAGCCGATTGGTTTTTTTGCCCATCTCTCCGGCATGGCTGTTTTAAAATGTAACAGTCATGCATCACTTCAGTCCATACTATATCAACACATGGGAATCTATCTATTGATTTATTTTCTATGCTCCGTACTCTGGCTACTGGGTCCGAGGGCCACTGTTGTTTTTTAAATTCCTTTTGCTTTTTTTTTTAATTCACAAGTATATCAATAAATTGCTTCCTACCAGCTGTAAAACTTTGTTGATATATCACTGGAGATCTAAAATTTCTGGAAGCATCGGGGATAAAGGGGGGGAACCCTGTTTCTTCCCCCGCTCCCCAATTTTTCCACCCCACCCCACCCCAAATTTCGCTCCCTCGAATGCCTTCAAAATTTTTGGAAAGTTTACATCTTTACATTACCATATGTTATTATTTTTAAAAGGGGGGCAGGGTGGATGTCGCTCCAGGAGCATCATGAAAAATGAACTGATTTAAAATAAATAACCATTGACATTAGAATGGTTCAAATAGCTGGGAATGCAACTATTCAATTAGAAACAATATGAACGTGTCTGTCTGTCTGTCTATGCGGGATTGCATGTAGAGATGGGCACGAAACGAACAAATTTTCGTTTCTGTTTCCGTTTTTTCGTTTCGTCACGTAACAAAACGACAAACGAATTTTGTCTCTAAAATGAAACGAACAGAAACACCGGAAATTTTGTCGTGCGTTTCGTTTCCGTTACTGCAATATGAGTGAATTGCTTAAAATCCTTAAAAAAATCACAAAAAAATGAAATAAATGGTAACGAAATGGTAACGAAACAAACAAAAACAAAAATGATTTTTTTGCAAAAATTCGCGAAAAACAGAAACGAACCGAAACGGAAACGACAAACGACAAACGAAATGCCATTTTTTTTATTTGTGCCCATCTCTAATTGCATGTAAAAATGTATCAGTGCCTAAAAGGGATGAGAACATAACAATTCTTTTGGCATCCCATGTTTGATCCCTATGAGTTTGGACAGTACCAGATGGCAGCCATCGGTTTGAAATCACTGTCCATTCAGTGCTCCATTGCTTTCCCCATTAAGTGTGTGTACATCCAGATGGGCCTACAATCTTTCCAAAGTTCTTGAGGTAGG
>JAHTLZ010003468.1:11806884-11821408 GCA_023846285.1 Phrynocephalus versicolor | reverse complement strand
CACACACACACACACACACACACACACACACACACACACACACACACCACTGCTTCTGTTCGAGATTTTTAAATATTTTTTTTAAAATTCTGCACTATTAAAAAAATCATTTACAGAAATTGTGTTCTGTAAATTTCACAGGATGTTGTGAGAAACAAGAGAAATACAAACAATAGCCAGCAACATTCATCCACAGCAAACACACACGACCTTTTCAGATTAATGTTTCAATCAAGATTCTCTTGAGACATAAGCATCTGTGTTTTAAGTTCCTTTTCTTTGTATGCACAAGACCTATAAGGTATTGCCTCCGGGCTACTTCTTTCTTTCCAATGATATTACAATAAAGGCAGAGAGAAGGAATCTGTTCTATATATATAGGAAACCACACGATAGATAGATAGATAGATAGATAGATAGATAGATAGATAGATAGATGGATGGATGGATAGATGGATGGATGGGCGGACAGGAACGGACCCTTGATAACAGATAACAGATAGATAGATAGATAGATAGGGCAACCCCTTAGATCAGTGATGGTGAACCTATGGCACAGTTGCCAAAGGTGGCACTCAGAGCCCTTTCTGTGGGCACACGACATCGCCTCTTCATAGCCACCTGTATACAGGTTAAATTACTGTATTGGCACTTTGCAAAAAAAAAAATAGTGGGTTTTGAATTGCAGTTTGGGCACTTGGTCTCTAAAAGGTTCGCCATCACTGCCTTAGATATACATGTGCTTATCAAGGGACCATTCCTACCCTTGATAAAGTGGTTTAATTCAAGCACACTATCAAGGGCAAGAATACACACATTATTGATTTCACTTCATCCCTGCTGCAACATAAAAAACCCCTTCAATTCTTGTGGCAGATTGTGGTAATCCATTATCAGAAAATGAACAGATGAGATTCTCCCTTTGCTACATAGCCAGATTCAATAGTCAGGCCATGGAGAAGACTGATATCTGCCATGTAGCTGCCACATAAGTACTGTATTAGAGGCAATGAGCTTGCCACAGTTGGAGGAAATGGTAGCAATCTTAACTCAGGACTAGAAACATGGCTGAATACACGAGGATTAAAACTGGATCTTCACAAGGACTCAGCAATCAAAGGATGTGTGAATCTGTCAGTGTTGCTCTCTTTCCTCTTGAGTGTCTCGCTAGACCACACAGCATATTCGACTTGCAGCAAGAAGGGGCCTGTTTGACTTGCGTCGCGGGCTCTGACTTACAGCTCGGAGCCCTGGTGCAAGGTCCCGGAATCAGGCGGCAGCCATGACCCAGCATCGCGGCTGCCACCTCCAAACTGCTCCTACCTTCTGCCTCTCCTCCAGCAGTGGCGGCTTCGGCGAGGCCAGCTCCGAGCACCTGGAGCTGGTCCTCGGCCTCGCCAAAGCCGCCACTGCCGCCGGAAGAGAAGAAGGGCCCGGAGCTTGGGGCTGGCCTCGCTGGTTAGACAGTCGGCTCAGTCTTGTAAAAAATCTGGCTGCAGAATTCTGGTCCACAATGGAAGCATTTTAGTTGGGGAGCTGTACAGTTGTGGGACTCTAATGGTAAGCATAGGGTTGTCCAGAACTTGGAACGTCAGGTTAAAAATCAGTAAAACTTAAATGTTAGATGTTGTTGCTATGAACATTGAAAAGTGGAGGCGTATAACTTGTGGACTATAATTCCACTGCCTCCTCCTCTCTTTGAAGAGACATTTCATTTACATCCCCGGAAGGAATCTCCTATTCCAGTAAAATTTGTGCTAAATTGCTGTTTTCGGGGGTTTTTTTCATCGCCTGGAATGGATTAATCCACGTTCCCATTACTTTCTATGGGAAAAGTTCGTTTGACTTAAGGCATGTTTGACTTATGTCTAAACCTCCGGAACAGATTAATGACGTAAGTCAAGATTCCACTGTACTACTTAAAACAGGGGCAAAGAATATGTAGGCCTTCAGATATCATGTGGCTCCAAGTCTCATCATTCCACAACAGTGGCCAGGGTGTCATAATCAGGGTGTCATAATCCAACCATATCTAGATGGCCACACTTTCCCTATGCCAGTTTTAAAACCATACGCAATGCATTCCTTCAGTTTGTAGGCAACCCACGAGCAGTGCCAGAACTTATGATTCCTGTGTTTGAAGGAGCATCACACTTTTAGCAGTCGGGGGTGGGGAGTTAACAAGGTCAGTGCGTGCAGTGGGTAAAGAGAAAGTGTTGAAATGTATGAACCATAAACAGTGGTTACCCTGGACTGACCCCTGTAGGGAATGATTTAGGAGCATGTGAAGGGAATTCAAAGAATGGTGGTAGAGATTTCAGGATACTGCTGCCGAAATCCTAAGGCTCTACAGCACATAGTGTGAACAGGCAGCTCCTGCAGATCTACAACATATTCACTCAAAAACTGTTGGGCCATCAAATAAATTGAGTCCATACCGAACAGCTGACTGCTGATGTGTCCAGACAACAACAGCCACCCGTGCCCACTAATCTTCAATGTCTTCTCCCTCATCCACCAGCGCTGTTGGACGGTTGAATGTGCTTGACTGTGTTAGGCAGTGTAGGCACCAAAGAAACAAGTCAACAGTATGCCATGGTTGCCCTTGCTTTATTGTGTTCAATTGTCGATTCCCCCTGACTTGCTACACCTCACTAAGCCTTTCTGTACCTTAATGTTCTAACGTTGGCATACCACCAGGGTTGGCAAATGGGTGGGCCTTGAGAAGTCCTTTTGAAATTCTGTTGTTGATGGATAAGGGAAGAAAGCACATGCAGTTGAGAGATTTATATTCCATGCCTTGAAAATTTATTGTGTGCCTTCCATGGGCGGTTATTTCACGTCCTTCTTTGTTCTGTGACTAGTTTTGTACCATGACAATGTTGGTCGCGATCACATGGTTTTGTCCCTGTTTTAGTGTTTCCATGGTTGTGATAACTTGTCTCGTGACCAGTGTTACCTCACGGTCTTGTACTGTGACACTGAATTTCTCTAGCTTCCTTTTTCCTTTTTCGGGGGGCTTAAAAATTCTTTTTTGATATTTTGCTTTTGAAAAGTCAAAATTAAAAAAACCACCCAGGCAGTTTTCAGAGAGAAACAAATGTTTTGTTGCGTGACAGTCGTTACTACATGGTGTCTTGTCTCGGAACAGAAAGCGGGAACAAAGAGTGACAAGGGAAAACCCTACCCCAACACCAGGTACAGTATTGTCGCGCTTAGCACCTGTTCCAGGGGTGTGGTCGAGACAAATTTCAGTAGTTGTGCGATGGACGTGAAGTGACATTTTTGTACCGCTCCTAAGCGCAACACTAACAGAGACAAAACAGACGCGGAGTACCCAGCAGGGAAGGGCCGGCAGAGGTGGCTTCTTTGCCTGTTGCTCTAACACTGTGATAAAGAAGGCAGAAATCTACCTCCAGAATTTCTGCCCACTCTCCAGCAACCATTAAAGGCACAGGGGCTTTCTCCTCAGTCATCCAAAGCGCTCCAGACACTGCAACACACGGGCTCCCAGCTGGGTGGTCTGACTGGACCTCCTATCATCTTTTTTGTCCATTAAAAGGGTTTTAGAAATATAATTGCAAATCAGGGTTGCCCAAGGATCAGTACGAGAAATCCACCTTGGCCTACACCTCAGTCTCAACTCGAGATGGGGATGAACCACCGAATCAGCAGCGCAAGGAAGTTGGAGCGCAGCCTCTGAGTGGGTGTCCACCAGAGGAGGGCAGGCTGGGAAGCACTGAACACTGGTTCAGCTGAGAAATGAACCAGCCCGATCTGCTGGTTCGATAGTTCGTGCCCATCTTTAGGGCACTCAACTGAACTACAGGATGAGGAACCGGCAGATGTCATAAGATGGTGGCTTTCATCATCGCTCACCACTGGCTACACAGAATAGAAACAATACGAGCTGTACTCTGAAACCCTTTGGAGCCCCCCCCCCCAACATCTGAAGTAAAAAGCAGGAAAGATTTTAATAATATCTAAATCATAGTTATCACTTGCTAATTGCTGGCCGGTTAGTTAGCACAGTCTAACCCCCCACTGGACCAGACTCATTGAATCAGTGGAGGTTTAGTGAGTCAATTCATCCACACGTTTTATTGATTCCAAGATGCCACCTGTAGTTATGAAATACTACACTAAGCAACAGGATTTCAGCCACAGTGTATTGAGTTACTGTTATTGCCATATTCCCTATATAATTGAATGGTCTGTAGGCTTGCTTCTTAGTAATGACTATGACAGAAGAGTTTTTTAAAAAGCAAAAACAACAACTGGTATTTGGTATTCCAAACATCTGAAGCTACTGCTTGTTCTTACAGAAAAAGAAAACTAATTATAGGGAAAGAAAGACAGAAACAGAATAGCCAGGCACTGCCTGCCTAAGAAATCCCCTTTGTAAAATTGCCATCTCCCCCCCGCACCCCAGAAGGACTTGTGTGTGAATTCTCAGCTCAGAAAAATATGTGCAGTTTGGTTGTCTTTCCTAACTCATCCCCTCCCCTCTCACTGCTTCCATTCTTTCTCATTCAGCAGCTATTCGATCTGCAGAAATAATGAGATGAAGGTTTTCACGGCACAGAAGTACAGTATTCCTTAACACTTACTAATGTTGCTAACATCCCATTGGTGTCAGAGATAAGGAGCAAAGTGCAGCAAAAAATCCTAAGCACTGTCTTCCCCAGCCCCACTGCAAAAGAGAACTCCATAAAGCTGCAGGCCTGGTTCTACTTCCCTCGTCTCCAGAACTTAGCCCAGGAGTGAAGATTACAAATTTGGAATGAACACGATGAGAGGTACTTCCAAACTCTGCCCCTGGTGTCAAGGTTTCCTCTCTACAGGGGTGGAGGACCTGTGGGCTGCTAGCTGTCTGATGGACTACAATACCCCTCATGCCTCACCATTGTCTACGATAGTTAGAGCTGATGGGTGGGGGAGTTCATCCACATTTAAGAGACCGCCTCCCCCTGAATTTCCCAGCTCTCAATGCTGGTCTTGTACTTCCAAAATCCAAATGGTGGGTTTGCCCTATCTGAGGACGTTGGCCACACTCCCCCACCCCAAGCACCGATCAGAAACTGGGCGAGGCAAGTAGGTTGGGAAGGGAGCGGGCGGCAGGATCTGGGGCTCAGCCTAACAGTTAAAATAGGTTGGTGCATCCTAAATGACAGGCTGTAGGGGAAGCTAAAAATAGGAGGCAGAAGCCACATACATGGTGTGATTTCCTATCAAAGCCAGCTGTGTTCGGGCAGCCCTGCACTTACTTCTAAGCCTTGGCAGAATACCGCCCTCCCCCTTTTTAAACTTAGTGAGAGAGCATCTATCTGTGCAAAAACAAGGATAAGTTGATTTGGCTGCTGGTTTACTGAGAGGGCCCTTTACCCCTCCAAGCCACCATGACCAAACAAGGACAAGGCACACAAGTTCTTTAAATAAATAAATAAATAAATAAATAAATAAATAAATAAATAAATAAATAAATAAATGGCAAGCCCCACGGGTTATTTTTGGTGAATATTCACATCCTCCTGCTGCAACGTCCACTACCCACAGGCGTACACTTCACCTTTTCATCTTTTTATTTTTGGCTAGCTCAGAAGCTACCCCAGAGCTACTCACAATGCCCTAAGGCAGTAAAGTCATAACCTTGTCCCCTGCCCCCTCCTTCCAATCCACAGCTGAGTAAAGGGCACTGATTGTTTGGCAACAACTACAAGAACTGTATTCTGCATCATAGCAGGAAATGGCGAATATTAGGTTTCTCTTTGAACGAGAGCATCTAGAATCCTTCGATCCATTGACCTTTTTGCTCCGGACATTTTCGGGTTTGCGCCCAAGAAAGTATCTTTTCTGGTTTTTTTTCTTCTAAATAAATACAAATGTACCAATCTTGTGCATACATTTTCTGAAGTGTAAGACGCATTTGATTTGGTATGATGTACCTCTGAATATACTGTACAGTTCAAAGGGTCAGATCATACTCCCAAGACAAGTACCTATAGAATTAGTTCTTCCAAAAGGATCTGATAATTTCCATATCATTGTCTGAAACTCATTTTCAAACATCTAAGGTTTGCTGCAACCATCATTAATAGCAGTACCAAAAATAAGCAGAGTCCTCTAAAACTGTGTCATCAATGCCATCCTCTCCCCTTACTCTTTCTATTATTTAGAACAGCAGCTCACTAAGTGAAGCTGAAACTTGTGGGATGATACCTTGGCAGGGAATACGACTCCTAAGATCCGCTGGCCACTTAAATTCGGACCAGAGATCTTAGGGGTTTGTCGCTGTTCCTGCGTTCCCACCCCCTCCGCACTCCTGGCTGCTGGCTGCGTGAGGGGAGGGAGAAAAAAAGGAAGAAAAGAATGCCGCAGAAAAAGAACAAACAGAAGCAAGGAGAGCCCGGCAGTCACTACGTTATATCCTCATCAGGATTTTTTGCCTCCAGAGAGCAGGTACTTGAAAAGTGCACTGGGACGCGCTTAGGTGGGCGCACTTAATTATCTGTAAACTTCGGAGCTGGTGGGGAAACAATTTTAAGCTCCGGAGCTGGGAGCCATTTGCAGTGGAGTTTAAGGGTCGTGTACAAATACCCGAAGTGGCAATATTATAAAGAACTAGGAAAAAAGCCCTTGGTCCCAAGTGCTAAGCTTTAATAGTGAGCTCTTTAAATGGGGGCTATGAACACAAGGGCAACTTGACATAGAACCAGTGTGACCAGCTCTAGTCATTTTGCCCTCACCAGCTGAATAGACACAGGCAATTTTTAGCATCCCTTTCTCTGTTCTTTTGCTGAAACTCCTGCCTTCCCAAACATGTTTATGATTTGAAAACCATGGGGCCAAGATGAAAATTAGCTGAGCATCACATTTATTATGGGAAGGATGAGTAGCTCCATGATCTGGAGACTCCTGCACCAAAACAGGATTTGTCTTAGGGTATTTGTACACGACCCCTAAACTCCGCCGCAAATGGCTCCCAGCTCCGGAGCTTAAAATTGTTTCCCCACCAGCTCCGGAGTTTACAGAAAATTAAGTGTGGCCATGCCCACCTAAGCGTGTCCCAGCGCACTTTTCAGGTACCTGCTCTTGGAGGGTGAAAAATCCCAGATCCGGATGTAAAGGAGTGAGTGCCAGGCTCTCCTCACTTCTGTTTGTTGTTGTTTTTGCCTCCCGCCCCTTTAAGAGAAGGAATCAGGATGACAACGGGGCTTGGGGAGGCTTGGACCGGCAAACGGAGGTGAGCCTGCATTCTTTTGTCCCCTTTTTTCTCCCTCCCCTCACGCAAACAGGATCAAGGAAGTGCGGAGGGGTGGGGACGCAGGAAGAGCAACGAACCCCCAAGATCTCTGGTCCGAATTTAAGTGGCCAGCGGATCTTAGGGGTCATGTGAAAAGGCCCTTAGTCATCCTGCTCATGCCACCCATTCCTTATACACACTACCTGGAACCCTATCTTCTGTTTAGGCTAGTCCAATGAAATCAGCATTAATTGTTGGCAAAGTGCCATGCCTTAAGAAGTCAGCCTAGGTATTTGTTGTTGTGTGCCAACTCAACAGCTTGGTGGACAACAGCAAATGCCTACACTGACAGCTCAACCTATTTGCCATTGCGATTTATGCTGATTTGAGTTATGATGAGAGGCATAACTCAGAGTATTCTTCCCAAACATCCAATGGCCTGACAGCAGACAAATCTGAATGGTGAAGCTGGTGAGGATGCTTATTACTGAAGGCTTACCAGGGCTTACAGTCACCTGCTTGGCCAGAGATAAATGTTCTAATTTGATTTCTTGCTTTGAAGTTGATTGCCAGAAAAACGAGGAGCAAGTCTGCCCTTTTTGTGTGAGAAAATTCTTCCACTTAATCTTCTAAACCTACAGTATATTTTGGAGAATGCAGGTAAAATTACTGGAGATGCTGAGGTACATATTTAGATGGGAAGATCCCTTAAACGAAATAATAACTGATAATTCAGACCCCATCAGTTTATAAATATAATTGGGGTGTTTTTTTTTTGCCCCAATGTGCATCACTCTGCACTTACTAATGTTGAAGTTCATTTGCCACTGGTTTGCCCACTCCCCCAGTGTCAAGAGATCCCTCTGGAGCGCCTCATAATCTCTCTCTGGTTTTACTACTCTGGATAATTTAGTGTTGTCCACAAATTTGACTATCTTGCCAGTTATTCCCACTTCTAGATCATTTATGAAGAGGTTGAAAAGCAAGGGTCCCAGTATTGAACCTTGATGATGATAACGACGATGAGACGACCACCTAGCACAAGTGTCTCCACTTCTGCATCTTGCTAATGAGTTTTATTTATTTTCTACTTGGTCATGGGGAAATAAAAACACACCTCGTTTGCAGTTCCAGTTGCTTTGGAATGCAGCTCTGAAGGACTCACTGTCAGTGAAGAGAATTAATGTGGTGCCAACATCTCAATGCCAGTTGAGTGTTTCATGTCTTCTGGTCTTCTTACACACAGCTATGGCACCAGCCTTTGCCTTCATACCCATTAAAAACTGCTGGTTGTTTTGGACACCAGACTCCATCGAGACCCCAGAATGCTTCATTCATTCCCTTATAGCTCAATTGTAGCTTGTGTTCATCACATTCAGAAGTGCTCTCCCATGATTGACTTGGGAATACACAATTACAAGAGTGCATCAGAGCATGCACAGAGTGTGTTTCCCTAGCCACTAATCTAAGCCAACACCAGCAGCAACACACAGGAGGACGGGGGTAGGTGGGGGGGTAGACTAGTTGGCCAGAGGCATATTCCAGTACTAAGTGGACTGGCTTGTTGTATGAAGAACTACTTGTGGACAGTGCTGTGAGTTATTCCTTGGCTGCTCCCAAGCCAGAAAACTGAATATTTTTCTAGGCAGAGAGGAGCATTTTGATCTGTATGAGTGACTGAAGAGCTGGCACAAAATAAATGCATTGGTTAAAAACTCTACACTTATTAAAGGGATGCCACTGAAAACTGCTACCCAGCTGAAGGCAAGTCATCCATTCTGTGGCCAGAATGCGTCCAACCAGTGCTGTGCATATTTACACAGAAGCAAAACCCACTGGACTTGAGATAAAAATTGGAATCGGCAACAAAAGGCTACCGTTCTTCTTATGGGTTCCAGCTCAACACACCTTGGATCAAACAGATGCAACTGCACTGGCTTGCAGCTGGGTGAGCTGCAGTCTGCAGAAAGGGTAGCACTCAATGCGCGCTCAGAAGCACCCTTTGACTTATCTTTTTGAATCTGATGGTTTCTCCTTTAAAGCACAGGGGGAAGATGGAAATGAGCCACGATCTTTTGGTTTTTTACAGTCTTGCCTGCACCGGAGAACAATTGGAAGGAGAAGCAAATTAAAATAACTGTCTGCCATGCTTCCTCTGTTTTAATTTAAACCTGAGTCAAAAGATAGCTAGGGGAAGGGTGGGCAGTTTCAAAGCTGGAGGGAGGGCCTGGGTTTATCAGGATTTCCAAAAGATGGAAGACAGAAAATTTAGTCCTGGGTACATGTTTGTTTGTTTGTTTGTTTTTGCATTTGTATACCATGGCCGTTTGCTCTAGAGGCAATCACCCTACACCAAACAGCACTCAAAGCTGAGTAGGAATAGTGTGTATTTCTAGCAAATCAGCCAAGCTGCTTTATACTGACTGCTCAAGCTGTTTTTCTAATTCTAGCCTGTATTCTTTGACAGCCGGTGGCTTTTCAGTGTTTTGGGCAGAGAAAGGGCTTCCTCCCCCCCCTTCCTGCTGATGCCCATTCCTTTTCTCAGGAAGGCCCAGGAGGTTGGACCCAGTTGGGGGCATCTGGGTGCAATGGGCATTCTTTTGCTATGGAGTCTCCTCCTCTGCCTTCTGGAGGGGGTCTTTTTCCAGTGCATCACATGACGTGGGCCCTTCCTGGAAGAAGACCTCCTTCAGAGGTGGTCTTAAGGCTGCGAAAACAAGTATGATATACCCAAGAGACTCCAGGAGCAACCACTGCCAACTTCCTTGCGCCAGGAGCAACCACTGCCAACTCGGCAGTGACATCCATCCATGCCTTTAGTCCAGAGTAGGCCTGGCAGAGTTGTGCCCTTGTGGGCATGAGCGAGAGAAGCGCATCATGCCAGGAAGAGTTTGGGCCCCTTCTCTCAAAATGCAGAATATCCAAATATTCTGAAGCAGGCATGATGGAAACAGACACCAGTGGAAAGAAAAGCAAACTTCCCTTACGGCTCATAATTGATCAGTGGATTCTTGTCCACATTCCTCTAAAAAGGCCCTCAAAGGCTCTTCAGGAGTTACTTATGGAAGGAACTAGAAAGTGTTCCCTGTTACCAAAAAGCAGATCTCTAACGACTTGTACCGAAGATACATATAAAAACAGTAACCAATTCTATACCAATTGTATACTAATACAGTGGCCCCTCATATAACAACAGCTTGTATAACATAAAAATTGTACAACATAAAAAATTCCGGAGATAGGGGAAATTTGCTTAACATAATCGCCTATGGGGAGAATCCATACAACATAAAAATGGGATCACTCTGTTTTCAATGCATTCCTATGGGAATTTGCTTAACATAATTTCATTTGGAATGAATTAATTCCTTTATACAAGGTACCACTGTATTAGAAAAGTCTATTTAAGCCCCTATCCTAGATGCTGGGGGAATTGGGATGATAATAAGAAACGTGCCTATTTGTTATGTGGGAGAAATCATTTTGCAGTAACCAGTGATGGATTGTTATAGCCCGTTACTTCCAAAGTAACACGATCAGAACCTGAGCTACCTAACTCAATGGCCTTCATCTTTTAAACCCCCACCGTGTTGGCAGTGACTTCAGCTAGAAGCGCTGAAAGGGATTCCTTTCCGACCGAGTACCGGTTGTAAACTGAAACCTCAGCGAACACCCACAAGAGAAAGTTTCCCCCTATCTGTATATAAAAAAAGGACCGTCCTTTTGTCCTCCCTCGTCTTCACAATAGAAAGGCGTCTTCCTTCCACTTGCACGTGTCCGATTAGTTCCGACACCTCTTCTTCTCTTCTCCGGGGCTTGGGGTATCAGCCGAGCTGCGCTGGCGCAAAAGCCTGCAGAAGCGCTGGTGCTGAGGACGGACGCCCGCTAACAAAAAGCCCTCTTGAGAGGGGCCGTCACAGCGCAAGCCGATTGATTGGCAGGGGGTCAGGATCACCCCGATTGCCGATGGAGGAGAAAGGTACCTAGGAGGATGGAGCTGCGCGTTCCTTCCTCCTGTGGATGCGGATCCCACTTCCTACTACTCGAGACGGGTCGAGAAGCTTTGGGGTGGCTCCGAAATTAGCTTGGTAGTGCCGGAATGGGGGAGACAGGCTAGGGTCGGCCAGGGAGGAAAGGCAGCGAAGAAGGCACGGAAGCGTTCTCTGGACTCCTCCGCCCATCCTAAAGGAGCAAACCCAAGCGCTGGCCAGGAGCGCGTGGCGCCCGGGAGCCTGTTGCTGTCGCCCGGAGGTTGTCCCCAAACTAAATTCCCACTTTTTCTGGCCAAAGTTAAAGCATGATCTCGGTTAATGGTGAGCCTATTTCTTCCAAAATGCACCAGGAAAAAGGGAGGGGGGAATTTGCGGGGAGGGGGGAATTTGCAAGCCACCTGCGGAGAGGGTTTTCTGGAGGCCAAACTTGGGTGAAGTACGACGGACAGACAGAGAGATTGAGAGAGAGGCTTGAGAGAGGGAACGGTCCGCCTGGAATCGGTTTCCTTGTATCTGCAAAGATTTCTGTTCGTTTGTTTGAAACAGGGATTGCGAGCGGTTTTGGAAACAGACCCGGAACGTGGCCACGGGAGAAGCCACTTTTGCCCTGGCTAAAATTATAGGAACGTGGGGACCAAAGTCCCAGGTGGGGTTGGGTTGGGTTGGTCAGACGCCCCGACGGGTGCGTTGCACGCGCAGGCTTTCCGGTGGCCCCGATCGGGAAGCCGTGCCCAGATTTCGGGTCGGTGCAGGATCGCGGCCAAGAAGACTCTCTGGAGAGTTCGAAGGGAGCCCCTTGCGGGGTGGGGGGGGTGGGGGGCTCCAAAGATCAGGTGCAGAGGAGCGGGTCCCCCGCCCCCCTGGGGGGGGGGGTCCCAGCTCAAACCGCCCTACTTCTCTCCGCGAGATCTCCCCGCCGGTGCTCGCAGCGGCCCTTGGCCGACGGGACCGACGGAGCGCCCCCCCCCCCCCGCCAACAGCTCGGGAGGCATTCCGAGGGCGCCTCTCTCAGCCGTCCAGGGATACAAGCGACAGGGGTTGGGAGGGTGTGTTTCACGCAGGGAGGGAGGGAAGGAGGGCGGTGGGAATCGCCCCCCCCCAGCGAGCCCGCCCCTTCTGGCCCGGTCGCCACCCGCTTTGGGCTGCCCCCCCACCCCCCGCCAGCGACCCCTTGTGAGAAGAGAGCAGCCCGAAGGGGAGGGGGTCTCTAAACTTCGGAGGTGTGGGGGGGGGGGCGAGTCGCCGGGCTCAGGTTACACAGCTCCACTGGGGGCCAGGGGGGAGGACTGAGTCGGGAGCAGCATATACCCGGGCGGCGAGTAGGCAGAGGGGAGCAGACAGCCGCGGTGCTCCTGCCCCAGAGCACCCACCACACGGCCGCCGGGGTTTCTGCGGGCCTTTGGGGGCGACTTGGGATCCACCGCCTGCTTGTTTCCAAAGGAAAAAAGGGCTGCATGAGGCCTCGGTAGCCACGGCCGAGGGGATCTACCACCAACCAACCAACCACCACCACTTCCATCTCGTCTTCTTCCTCATCCACGCGCAGGTCTCCTGCATGTCTAACATTTAGACATGTTCCTCTCGGTGAATTCAAGGACTCTTGGGCTCCTCCTGGCATCCACGCAAGTCATTTTGTTAGCCGTTGTCCAATGTCAGGATGAGGATCTACGTAAGTTGCGCCTTTCTCCTCCTCCTCCTCCTCCTCCTCCTCCTCCTCTCCCGAAAGAGGGCGAAAAGAAAAGTGTGTGTGCGCGTGTGTGTGTGTGTGTATGTGTGTTTGTGTTGTAGAGGGGATGCAAAGGACACGAATAAAAATCATTCATTTCCTTGGAACGAAACTTTCAGGGAACAGAGCGGGCCTCCAGGATGCCTCCCTGGCTGCCCGTGGACCTCGACCCCCACACATACCCCACACAAACACCCACACCCACACACTTCGCAGGCTTCTTGGCTTTCCATCCAAGCCTCCGGCTTCTCACCTCCAATAATACGAAAAGCCGATGGGCGTCGTAAATTCGAAGGCTCAGGCGCCGAAGAAGAGAAAGAGAGAGGGTTGTGCTTATCACAACCCTAGCCTTTCAACTCCTCCCCCCCCCCCTTTCTGTTATCCCTTGGTCTGGTGGGAAACTGGGTCCTGGTGTCGAAAGAGAAGCGGGGGTGGGTGGGAAGAGAAATAAGGGGTCTGAAAGAGACGGCTTTCAACGGTCCCGTGCTTCCATCCCAGATTCTCCGGTGGAGGAAATGGGGAGGAGGGAGGGCAAACAGGCGAACGAGGAAAGACAAAACAATCCAAACTTGTGGGGGAACTGGGTGGTGGCGGCGAAAGAGTTAACTGAATAATATCGAGGGGATTCAAAGGGAGGGGGGGAATCCAACAAAAGAGAAAAATTCCGGGGCATACCAGCAAGACTTTAATTTCTGCCCCTTCTCCCCCCCCTTCCCTAAACAAAGGGAGATCTTTGTGCACATCAAATCCAGTCTCCCACTGCCTCCCCCCCCCCCCCAGCGCATTGAGTGATGTGGAGTAAGGTGCAGATGGAGGTCCCCTGGAATTTGATAGCTGACAGATTGCTCTTTCTCTCTTTTTTTCCCTTTTCTGCCCTGGAAGGAACAGAAAGGGAAAATGTCCCCCCCCCCCCACACACACACACTCAAGAGGCCACCTGAGGGGTGCAAAGCATTCCAGAGGCACATCAGTGCAGTTTGTTCCATTCACTCTCTTTTTCTCTGCACCTCTGTGTGCCTATGCACATGCGCACTGGGGGGGGGGGACGACCTCAGGCACATACTTAAACCAGGGGAGGGGGGGAAGACTCCTTCTGAATGGTAGAGGATCTATGAATTCCTAGTGGTGCAAATAATAATAATAACAGTAATATGCCCATTTGCCTCCCCACCTTGCCAAAATGGGTGGTGGGGGTAGGAAGAGATTTTATCCAATTAAGCTTGTCATCAGTGATTGCACATTTTGACAGGGAAGGTGTATTATTTGTACAGTATTAATTTTTCTTTTAAAGGCAGCCTGCACCCTTCCCCACCTCTACCTAGAAAGCTTTTGTTGTCTGGCATATCCTTCAGAGATGGAAGATGGAAACTTTATTAGGTAGAAAGAACAGCTTTATTTTTCTTCCATTTCCCCCCTTTTTTATTCCTTTGGGCAGGTTTCCTATTGCTTGAATTCCATCTCGGCTTCCATGTGCTCCAGACTGTAAATCAATTGCAGGGAATAGAACTTGGAAAAAAAGTGTGTGTGTGTGTGTGTGTGTGTGTGTGTGTGTGTGTGTGTGTG
>JAHTLZ010003468.1:11795732-11806874 GCA_023846285.1 Phrynocephalus versicolor | reverse complement strand
GGCCTCTCTTTGCTCCTGATCACAAGCCATACTTCTGTTTCTGAGCTCAAGATTCCAGGGAGGGAAAAGAATGGAATTCCTTTTATTCACGTGCAGGAGTCTCTGAAGCTGACTTTCCAAGTTAGAGACAGAAAGGGTCCTATGTGTTTAGTGTCGCTTAGATTGGCCTAGTGGAGTGTGCCAGACTAATATCTTGCTAGCCAAAAGACCCTGCCCTTCTTTCTTCTGCTCCTGAACCTTTTTTTAGAAATGGGGGTGGGGAAAATTTTAAAAAAAGAAGATGCAAAAAGGCACAGGAATTGATGGGAGGGTTACAAAGGCAAGGGATGACATCCAGAGCTCCTGTAAAAATTCCCTGAATCAGGCACTGTGATTGTGCAGAAACAGAGGCTGCTCTGGAAAATAAGCTACTGTATCGCCTTTGGAAATGCTTTGCAGCATTTCCACCACCCCCTCTGCTCTTTTAAGGGTCTGTAGTCAGGCTCCCAGTGGTGTGTCAATTCTAGAAGGTTGTGGGGAAGAACTAGGAAGTTTGTCACCATATTGACTTAAAATGTTTCTCTTTCTCTCTCAGTACAGTATTTTAAAAAAAGTGCTATATTCCTATTAGCCAGAGAGAGAGAGAGAGAGAGAGAGAGAGAGAGAGAGAGAGAGAAGGTTGACCTATACAGTGGACCCTTGTATAACAAACAGTTTGTATAACAAAATCTGTACAACATAAAAAAATCCGGAGATAGGGGAAATTTGCTTAACATAACCGCCTATGGGGAGAATCTGTACAACATAAAAATGGGATTACTCCATTTTCAATGCATTCCTATGGGAATTTGTATAAAGGAAAATTTGCTTAACATAATTTCATTTGGAACAAATTAATTCCTTTATACAAGGTACCACTGTATTGGCTTTCTGGTGGGTTTCATCTTCATGCATCTTTTTTTTTTTTTTTGGCAGGGGAAGGAGTCATATCTTAAATTTCATTTTTAAAAAAAGTTTATTTATTTATTTGTTTGTTTGTTTAAAGAGGTGTTCTTTCAGGTCAGGGAGCAAGCTGAATTCCCGCTCTGTGAAAGTTTGGTTTGCGTTTGGCAGCGATGGCTTCCAGATGCTGAAAGTCTGCCCATATTTATTTAAAGGAGTCCCTAACAGGGCTCTGTGAATCGGGCTCTGTGTGTACTTGAGAAAAGGCCCATTCATGAGTGGATGGGTCCCTTGGGCTCCTGCAGGCTCCCCGGCCCCAGGCACAATAGCCCCCCCTGTCATCTTGGCCTCCTGTCAAAGCCTTCAGGAGGACATTTCAGAAAAAGAAAGGTGGGGGGGAGAGCATGTGCCAAAGAGGCATGCTTCTAATGGGTTTCTGCTGACCCCATTCTCCACAGAGAATCATTTCTATTTAAAGGGCCATCATAATGGGAGATAAACATTGTCAACTCTCCTCCTTGGAGCAGCAGAGTCTGGGACTTTCTCTGTCCTTTAGTCCTCCTGACGCAATCCCATCCCTCACCCGCCTGCAAGAAGCTTCCCTGATGATCTGGCCTCAGTTTGTTCTGCTAGCTTCTCTTTGGGGGGGGGGGGGAAACCCTTTCTTTTTTAATTGGAAAAACAGCTTTAGCGCTCCCTGACACAAAACCGAGTCAGCTAGGGTCATTACAACTTGCTAGACGCAGGTTTCACTCTGCTGCAGACATTCCATGAATGGGTTTCATACTGCTACTAGTGGGTTTGGAGTGTTGCTAATTCCCAGTTAGTTATGGTCAGTAGACAGAGGTGGCAAAACTGAATCAATAGGAACGGTTTAGGATCACACAGAACAGTGTCTTCAGGAAAGAGTTTATATAGGTTATCATGGACAATAGTTAGAATTAGAGGGGCTCCAGGTAAGTCAACTGCTATGAAAAGTTTATGTTCACAGGAGGAGATGCAGTCTCTTCTAAGCCTTCTAGGCCCTCATGTGGGAGTTGTGAAGAAGCGTTTGCTTGCAGCCAGAGAAGTCTAGTGCAGAGGTTGCTTGGGGTCCTTGATTCTCCTCTGAGCTTAAGCCAAGTCACATAATTATTCCTTCTGCGAATACAGATGTCCCAGGCACACATTATAGATGAGCTAGCGTTAAGACAGACCAGAAGGTTCCAAAATGCTATGATCTGGACCTCGTGGCGAAATGCTGCCTTTGAAAGTGGCATCCCATACATGGAGCCCCAAAACACAGCCGCACAACTGACAAGGTGTGTGTTTCAACATAGCCCAAAGGCCTGCACAAATGAGCGGGCCTTGGGGAAGCGACTGGCTTGTGCCTTTACCTCACAAATAACTGTTCCCTTAGTTCAAGGTGAGAAAGTGGATCAGACAGGGCTCACTCTGCAACCTATCACATCTATAGCAATAAAAACTCATTAACAGTAAACCATTATGCTTATTTTGAAATGTGAAATGCAAAATATAATGCCTATCCCAGCTCACATGTTACAAAATCTGTACCCATTTTACTGCAAAAAAAGAGAGGTTAATCTAGGCCTAGTCTTAGACGAAACTTCTGCCTTATCCTTTACCTCAACAGTTTTCCCAGCCTTGAGTCCCCAGATGTTATTGGACCAAAACTCTCAGAAACCTTCACTGCTAGCTGTGGCTGTTGCCGTCCAGAACATATTGGGAAATCCAGGTTGGGTAGCACTGCTTGCCCTCATGGGCTTGGTAGGGAAGAGAGATTGGATGAGACGTGTTAAGTAATACCTGCCCCGCGCCCCAAGGATTGGGTGGGAGAAAACCTAAAGATTTTGGAAGTGTCCTGTCACAGGCCAGAGATTTATATGAGTTTTCAAAGAAACTTAGCCTGGTGGTATCATTGCAATAAGAGCTGTGAGAGGTTTCAGGAAGGGAAATTGAGGAGGGACCAGCTAAGAAAAAAATATCGAAATATATATTCTTCTGCTCGTGAAGAACTGTTCATCCTCATAGCCTCACAACTCTGAAGAAGACATGCTCGTGTCCAGATCCCACCTGGGGTTACAGACAGGACCCCCGTTATGTGGTTATGACATGATTGCTATAACCAGTGCTGGTGATATGACCCTGTTTCTTTCTCTCTTTTTCCCTCTCTTCTGGTTTTGCTTTTCTCTCTCTCTCTTTATTTTTAAATCTCCCTGCTTCCTCCTCCCCCCTCCCCCCTTCTGGCGCAGAGGAGGCAGGCAGCTGCGTCCAGGATGGGCAGAGGTATAGTGATAAAGATGTGTGGAAGCCCGAGCCCTGCCGGATTTGTGTGTGTGACACGGGGACTGTCCTTTGCGACGACATACTCTGCGAAGAACTGAGAGACTGTCCCAGCCCCGAGATCCCCTTCGGAGAATGTTGCCCCATCTGTCCAACTGACCGGCCCACCGCCAGCGATCGTAATTTATTTATTTCCATTCCGTATAAATAAATTACTTGCAAGTTAAGAGCAAAACATTAAAAAAAAGGTTGAATGGTTGATATAACACCCATGGATGTTGCCTTCGATACTGCTGGGGCATCCATGGAAAAGGCTACCTGCCGGGAGGAAAGGCTACTTCTTGGGATGAATCATGCCAATTGCTTAAGGTGTAGAAAAACTGTACCTTCCTTTGTAGCTTAATTTGCGCTACAGAGAGGTGAGGGAGAAGGGTTGGGTTGGGCCGCACGGCTGACAGGTGGTTAACTCCCCTCAGCCTTGCCATGAAATACAAGCCAGCCCTTTGGGTGTTGGAGGTTGGTGGCGCACTGGTGGCCTGAAAGAAGGGGAAAGTGGCTTGGGTAAACACCTGGTCAGATTAAGGATTAAAATGTCTG
Source organism: Phrynocephalus versicolor (assembly GCA_023846285.1). Lineage (NCBI taxonomy): Eukaryota > Metazoa > Chordata > Lepidosauria > Squamata > Agamidae > Phrynocephalus > Phrynocephalus versicolor. The sequence continues at coordinate 11,803,073 of JAHTLZ010003468.1, read as the reverse complement.
CTGACAGAACTGCTGGATAGCTCAGTGGTTTAGTCTCTGGCTGTGGCGCTAGAAGTTGGGGGTTCAGTTCCTCACTGATCCTCCTTGACAGTGAAATGTTTAAAAGCTTGAGAGTTTTAATTACATGCTTCTGTGGTTTTCCCCTCACTAAACACAGTGTTTAGCTGTGATTTTCCTGTCAGAAATTACAGGGTGATCTGGATAAGGACAGTCCCTTTTACAGCTCCACTGAGATAGAAGAAAGTCTAATTAAATAATTATCAAATGGCAAAACTTTTTCCTTCAAGGGAACTTTTAAGTACAGGCTGTGCCATTCCGGGCAATTGGGCAACTATAAAAGCCCATAGAAATCAATGGGGCATGCCCACACTTAAACTGTGACCAAGACTGCAGTTGATGGCTGCAACTGGGGAAAGTTTAATGATTATAACAAGCATGCTGATGCTTAATTTGTGTTTATATAGTGAGTTTTGAAGTTCACAAAGTGCCTCACGTGTGTCTGATGGAAAACAGTGGACTTTAAGCTACAGTGGAGCCACTAAATCCAAAGTCTGATGGAAAACAGTGGAATTTAAGGCACAGTGAAGCTTCTAAGTCCTGTCAAGATCAATGTGATTTAGGCCTGTCATCTCCCACCCAGATTGTATATAGTAAATGCTTTAACCCATTCCCCCCTTAATATATTGATCAAAGGTGTGGGATTTCCCCCCCCCCCAAGGCATAGGGGAGAGAAATCTGTGTCCCTCCAGATATTGTTGACCAGTGATCAGGATTCAGAAAGGGTGGGAGTTGTAATCCAACAATGCTTTGAGGGCCATATGCGCCTCGCCTCCGTTCGTTGTAGGCAATACTGTAGTGAGATGGGAAAAGGAAGTGGTGAGAAGCTAAGGATTGGCCTATATTTTGATGAACTACCTTGTGGAAAATATTGGCAGAAAACCTGTTTGGCTCCTCCTAATTTAAAGTCGTTCTGGCCTTAAGCAGTTCTGAGATTCTTAAAAATATAGGGTCTTGGGGCCAAGAGGTCCGTACCTGTGTATTCAGATCTGAGAGAAATTAACCAGTCGAGGCCTTGCTTTTTCATACCTGAGGCATTGGGAATAACTAATAATGTTTCCCCGCCTCTCGCACGGTGCTGGGATGGGTAGAAAAAATTCAGGCCAAACTTCTTTCAGGTACCAGAAAGTGCCCTTTTTAAATAATAACCTCAATTCTAGCTCAGGAGTGGTGTCACAATTCGGCGAAGTGGCCTTTTAAAAACCCTTCTACCTCTTCTGGTTGCCTGCCTTTGAGGGTTCTTCTGACTGGGGGTAAAAGGCGGGGAGGGGCAAGGCTGCCACTAGGAGTGAAGGGTTGAGACCCGCAAATATTAATCATGTCTTTTCTGTGCATATATTTATTTGTCTGCTGTCCAGCTGAATGCGGCTTGTAACCTCTGCCTTTTGTGTCGCGCCCAAGTTAATTTCCCCTGAAGCGGTCGCACCCTGTGCAAGGACAACGCTTTAGAGATTGGTCCTGCCTTGTATGAGTAGTGACAAGTCCAGCTGCTTTGAGATTCCATTTTGGGGGGAGGTTTTTTTAAAGGGATTTAAGGGATTTTTTTAAGTTGGTTTAGGTTTTTTCGCCTGGTCTGGGCCATGCTGTCTCACCCTGAGCATGATCATTTGGAAGCTGGTCCCTCTGAGCTCCTCAGGGCTTCATCTCACATATAGGCTTCCAGGACACATGGCCAGGGATCCTTGTGCACAGGATCTCAAATGACCACTGCTGCTTTGATAAACAGAGCTGTCATCCCTGTGGCGTGAAATGGCATTGAGCTGAAAAGACCCCCCGCTGCTGAATGGCTTTCAGCTGAGCAGTGACTGGCTTGGAATTCCGATTCTTTTTCTCTGTGCTTTCCTGCTTGTCCCTTTGCACGGGGTCCTTGCACTGCCTTAGGCAGGTGCGATTCCTAGGCATATTCTTTTTTTCTTGGGGTGTCAGCATCTCCGACATAGCCGTGACACTTAGCAGATGAACTTAAAAAAGCAATACCATTCTCCCCCACCCATCATTACCACCCAGATGTTCTCCTCCCTCTGTCTTCCCGACTCCTTGTCTTGTTTGTGTGCTTCTAGTATGTACAGAGGAAAGTATTTCTTCATGTATTAAAATGCTTGCATAATTTATGGTGATGTGATGTGGTTCTAATGCTTTCTTTCTCCCCCTTCCCTCCGTCTTCTTTGTTCCTAACAGGGCAACCTGGCCCCAAGGTGAGATAGCCAAGTGGTATTAATAAGAATGGCTTTATGTTATTGTCTGTTATCTTTGCCCCCTCCACCACCACCACCGTGTAGCCTTGAACAATAGTTTATTCTTCAGATTTGTTTATTTATGGATACCTATCTATTTTTATATTCTGCATTCTACTATTGGCCTTTAAGAGGATGATGCAATAGATGGTGTGTGCATATAACCCCAGAAAAATAGTGGAGTGTTAACGTTAACACTGTACCAAAAACCATCGCCTGCTGATTTCGGCAGGTACAGAGACAGTTAAATGCATCAGAGCAGGACATAAGCAAGTAAGCTGGCAGTCCTGTTGGCCCATAACTGTACAAACTAATATGGTACAGTATGTAAATTTACTCCCCTCCCCCATGGAGCTATTAGGACAGATAGCCTTTGTAGGTTATTGGACAATCTAGCAGTCTTCTGGGCATGAAATGTAAGACATTGGTACAGCTGTACCTTGTGAAAAAAAAATGAGAAATTCGCTGAGCTCCAGACCAGTGAATACTTCCATTGACTTCAAAAAGAGACTATTCATACTTCAGGTTATGGTTATGCATTCCTGTTCTGCTGGATGGGAGGCCAAAACGCTTTCCATTCCTTTCAAGTACATAGGCCCCCAAAGGTTTGCCCACAATAGTATAGTTATTTATGCAAAGCTTGGTTGTAAACTGAGGGTAACATTGTGCTATGGTGTTTGGAAGTAATACCAAGATTTGGTGTTTTTCTTCAAAAAAAATTTCAAAATTTGTATTCACATTTTGCATTTTTTTAGGGACAAAAAGGAGAACCTGGCGATATTAAAGATGTAAGTTTTAAGTTCACTATGCGCTCCATCCCCTGCAACCCTTGAAAGTTGGCATTGCAGGATGTTGTTCTGATTTTTTTGGTGTGCTTTTCTTCTTCTTTTTCATGTCCAGGTTGTAGGACCAAGAGGCCCACCTGGACCACAGGTAGGATATTGTTGTCCCCCCCCAGCTATGGAGAAGAAAGTACTCCCCCCAAAACAACAACACACACCTCCTTTGTGAACATTTTAGAGAGCTATTTGTTATTTCTGCAGGGACCTTCAGGTGAACAAGGACCAAGGGGAGAACGTGGAGAGAAAGGAGAAAAGGTAAGACCAGCTTTCCTCCCTCAATCTTGGCATTCCTATGCAAACATACCTGTAAAGCCTATCAAATGCCATGAGATTTACTTGTAAGGAAACATGCATAGGGTTGCCCAGTATGAGACTGCTAGAAGTATCAGACTGATGTTCTGTTATCAGAGTAACTAACCATTTCCTCAAGACCAGGTGTTTGAACTGACTTATAGAGGTAGAATTAAAATACAGTGGACCCTCGTATAACAAACAGTTTATATAACATAAAATCTGTACAACATAAAAAAATTCCAGCGATAGGGGAAATTTGCTTAACAGAATCGCCTCTGGGGCGAATCCGTACAACGTAAAAAGGGTCGTGATTAGGGATTACTCTGTTTTCAATGCATTCCTATGGGAAATTTGTATAAAGGAAATTTGCTTAACATAATTTCATTTGGAATGAATTGATTCCTTTATACAAGGTACCACTGTACTCCCTTAGTCACCAAGATGGTGGGAAGTGATTCAAATAGTTATGCAGGGCGTACAAGTGAGGGCCTACTAACCTTGACTTGGTGGCCTTTGGGTGGGAGCGTAAGAGACCGGCATGTTTTGGATTGTGCTCCGGTGTGGTGCGGCAGGGAATGATGGATAAGGAGATGTGTGAAAGCTTGAGATCTCTGGTTATACACCTGGGAGAACTATTGATCGACCCTTCGACAGCTGCTACTCCTCAGTCTTCCTTCCTATTGAAAGGATAAAATGTGGAGGAAGAGAACCCACTGAAGGGTGGAACTACATAAATATACTCTATAAAGGGTGTTAAGAAAGGACCCAATGGCTTTGTACCATGTTCTGCAGGAACTGGAATGAAAATCTGGAGCTGCAGAATATTCTATGTGGGAAAAGAAAAAATTCTAGCAATATTTGTTGAAATATAGGATACCACCAAGAATCCGTTTGCTTGGCCTCCACCATTCTGGAAATGGTCAAGTAGAGGTCACTTCACAGTGGAGAAGAGGGCTTCCACTTGGATGAGGGGGCAGTAGATACCCTTATGGGATGCCTCCTCACTCAAGTTCAGACACTGTCAAGTAAATAAAACAGAATTCTGGGCACTATTGTATATAGGCTTGTTAACAAATCCCACAAAAGTTGCATAGCCACAAAACTAGGTTACTAGCTCATCTGTTGACACACATTTGTAGAAGTTATTTGAGGCACTCTGAAGGCCTTTAAATAAGGGACGTCCCAGTTTATAAAAGCTTTCTGACTGGTTGCTTGGAAACAATGCTTGCTCACCATAGGTGCCTAGGTGCAGAGACATTTACAGATGTGGAGCACTTGAGAACGAGGGAAGGCCTCGCCATCAGACTAGTCCAGTAACCTGCTCTGGTTGCGTGATGTCTGAGATGCATAAAGCAGTTTCCCCTTTACAGTGATTTATGCCTGTATTTCTATAGAGGGGGGAAGATCTTGATTTGCATGCCAGCACACATGGCAGGATCACATTCATTGGCTACAACAGTATGCATAAGATGTCCCTATGATCACATTTCTGGACTAGACAACTTTTTTTTAAACAACAGCACTTGTGGCTGTAGGCTGAGTAAATTGAAGTATCATTTTAAAGCCCAAAGATGTAGTAGTCCACCTTGATGATGCATTAGTTAGACATTATCTGGAGTACTTTGTTTAGCCCATAGCCCTGAATGCTGTACTTTAAGAAGGATGCAAATTGACAAAATAGGACAGGTTCAAAGGAGGGCAACAGTGACAGTGAGGTGCAGAAATTAAATCCTTTGAGGAAATGGTGAAGGAATGGCCTAATGTCAGAAACTTAACAGCATTCTTCAGTTGCCTGGCAGGCAGTTGTCATAAAGAAGGCAAAAATGCTTTTTTTGGGTGCTCCAGAGAAGAGAGCTAAATACATTTTGTTTAAGTTAAATGAAGGCCCCATATGGCTGAACATTAGAAGGAACATCATAACAGTAAAAGCAGGGTGTCAATAAAGCCTGTTATCAAGTTGGGTGCTAGATATGCCTACAGGAGGAATTGGTATAATGCTGAGTCTATACAAGACTTTTAAGTCATCAATTCCACTTTCCCTCTCTTCTCAAAATCCTAACTGACTCTGACTGAGCTGCCATGGCAACAGGACAAGCTGGAAGTTGTCACATCAGTATGACACCATGGCTTATTATGACCTCTGGTTGCTGCTCTTCTGTTGATATACCTTTGAGTATTTTTGGTGTGTTGGTGTAATAGTTTCAGGATTGGGCATTACAGCTCAAGTCAGATTAGTCATGTAGAATTAATGGTAGACTAACAACGGCCACTGCAGCCTTGCAAACATTTTCTTAACTGCAATGAAATTTTCTTGTTCTTAGTAAAGGTGCACAGATCGGGGCTATATCATAGACATAACATAATCATGGTTGACATAGGGTGAGCTGAAATTGTGCACTTCAGAGGAAATGATCTAAATCAGCTATTCTCAGTTTTTTTTTTAAACCAAGGCCACAAGCGCAATATGAAAAAAATGTGGACTAAAACAAGATTATATGAGTTGCATAATGAACCTTATGTTCTTATGTTCTTAATGCTGTAAGATGTTCCTGAATTCCCTGTTCCCAACACTTGAACATGTTTTAATTGTACTGGACTATACCCCACCTTTTCCAAGGAGAAAGGTGGGGTAAAAATATCCTAAAATAAATAAAATAATTAAACAAACCTTATAAGGTGGTATGTGAAGAACCGTTTCCAATCTGTGGTCTCCTTCAAATGTGCCAGATATCCCCCCCCCCCCACAGGTGGCCCATATGGTCCCCTTTAAGAATGGCTGTTCTAAATGAAGTGAGAGTTGGATTCCTCAGCAATGTTTCCTTGTCTCTTTTAATTCTTATAAATAGGGTGCTCCTGGCCCACGCGGCAGAGATGGTGAACCTGGTACACCTGGCAACCCTGGACCTCCCGGACCCCCAGGTCCTCCCGGTCCCCCTGGCCTGGGCGGAGTGAGTATCCTCCATGCGATTCTGTTGCCACCCTCCGGTTGCTGCATACCAAGAAGTGTGGTCACCGAAGGGGGATGAAAAGAAGCCTTTCACTCAGCGGCCTATCAAGGATTCCTGGAGTTGTCACTCAGGGAAATCCTTGACTCATTTCAGCAGCATAAATAAGTTTTTGCTTCCCTGCTCCCTCCCCTTTTTGGTCACTGCTAAGTAGTTCTGTAATCTGACTTAGAGAAGACTCCGCCTCCTTCACCCCCTTAAAGGGTGTGACCACAAGAAGCTAAGTAAAGGCGGACTGTATTCTGCAGAAGACAGGTCTTCTGGGTTAGCCACGCACAGCCTGTGCTGGGCCTTTAGTGTGATGCAACAGGCCAGCCTATCAACAAAAAGTGTCTGCATCATCCAGAATCTTTTGTAAAACAGAGAAGTGCCTTGCTAAGCCTACGGTAGTTCATCTGCAGACCGATGGATGAGAAAAGAGCTTTTTTAAGGTGGAAAGCCACTGGCTTATACAAAAATGGAGAGATCCCAGTGGGCATAGAGTTGGCCTACAGACATGATGCAGAATTAGACGTTCAAAAATGGCACTTGGTTTTGGAGCCTTCTCTCCCCTTTTCTTGTGCTACATTCTGGGCCACAATCAATTTGTAAACATCTTCATGGGTCGTTTTATATCAGTGTCTAATTAATGGCAACTCTGGCTTTGGAACATTTAGGGACAGGTGGACTTTGCTTGTACTAAGAATAAGAGCTCGACCAGCCCATTTTGTGCATCTGCCAGGAAAATATGTGTATCTACCAGGAAACTGACATTTCTACTGTCAAAAGAATGCGTGCAATCTCATACCCAACATCTATCAGGAGGTCTTGTATGCATTATGCCTTTCAATACTGGGGCAGGTTATGGAGCAAACAGATAAGTAGCGGTGGACATTAGGTCTCACTCATCCAGGTGAGTTTATCTGGAAG
>JAHTLZ010003468.1:11766801-11795692 GCA_023846285.1 Phrynocephalus versicolor | reverse complement strand
GGTCTCACTCATCCAGGTGAGTTTATCTGGAAGTTGAGTCATGGCAAGTGGACTTCTTTTTCTTGAGAGATTGAAATATTTTGCTACTCATTCAAGTAGCTTCATCAGTCTGCCAAGAAGCGGACTGATGAAGCTGCTTGGATGAGTAGCAAAACGTTTCAGTCTCTCAAGACAAGAAGTCCAGTTGCCATGACTCAACTTCCAGATAGTGATGCACACTGTGTTGATAGGTTTCTTTAAGAAAATATCTTAGAGCTACTGGTATTCTTTAATTTCTGTCATTAATTAATCAGGAAGTCACCAGAGATTGCTGTTTGTAACATGCCAACAATACTGAATGGATGCATATTGAACCCCGATTGCCGCAGAATATGCACCAGTCTTTTTGTGTGTGGTTGGAGTGATTAATAGAAAATTGCTGGTCATTGAGTAACAGTATTTGTTTATTTTTTCATTTGATTTATATATGGCTCCATCTGACCAAAGGTCATAATTGTTACTGTTTTCATGTGACGACAACATCCCCTGTCATTGTAATATTTGTGTGTGTGTGTGTATGTGTGTTTGCAAAGAGATAATGAAAACACACAAAGGGCTAGCCAGTCTTGAGATGGGTCCTTTTGGACATTAGATTAGGCACCGAGGTACATTTAAAGATGCTTTCCTACAGAATTAAGGCGGTAAAACTGTTGGAGCCAGCCTGCTCAGCCATCAGTGCTGATTTCTGAGGATCTAAACCACACTTCTTGATTATTACAAATGCTCTTCATTCCCTTAGATTTACTGATAGAGACATGTGTTATACCCAGTCTCTGGGTATAATAAATAAGCACTTGTATTTTGAAGCAGCTAGTGCAGATTTTGTTGCTTTGCTGTATTGTAGACCTTATTTCTTTGTTATGACAGAGGATGAGACAATGGCTCAGGTCCTATTCATGCCATGGAAACTGAGGTTGTCATGAGCACTAAAATTTGTGCTCTTCTGTTTTACGTTCTGAGGCTCCATTGGGCTCTTTTTTGTCCTGAGGAAGCCTTTGGGAGCCTTGAGAGCGTGGAATGGCAGATGTCTTTAATCACCAAAAATTGGGGCCAGATTGCTACCTCCAGGATCAGGACCACCATGAGCGATGTGGTGGTGATTTTGGGCAATTAAAGGCTCCCCTGCTCCCTCTGTCTCTAGGCTTCTGAAGGAATCCCCAAGGTGAAAGAAGCCCTAAGGGCCTCAGAACCTCAAACAAAGGCACAGGAAGCATTTCATTAATTTAAAACAGATTTTAGTGGTGTGAGCTGATGGTGTCGTCCCCATTTTGGCCAATCTAATAGGGCTGTCAGTTGTAAATTGCTTTTCCTGTGCCCAGCATTATTTCCACAGATACTATCCAGTAAGCCTTTCCCATGGAGAGAAAACAAGTAGAAAAAAAGAGAAGCTGTTTGCCCTAATTTCTTTCTTTGGGACACGGGTACAGCTGCCCATCAGATACTGGAGGAGAAGGTTTTGAAAAAGCCTTCTCGTGTTCCTTATTGTACAAATGTTCTTCACGTTCCACCTCTCGCTGAAAGTGGGCATGCTCTTTCTTGCACGATCTCTTTTGCAGAACTTTGCTGCTCAGATGGCTGGCGGATTTGACGAAAAAGCAGGTGGTGCTCAGATGGGCGTGATGCAAGGACCTATGGTAAGCCCCCAGGAGAACCTCTAGGAGGTCCTGTGAAAAATGTATATAGAGGTACTGTATACTAATTTTACTGTCAGGGAATAGCTTCCCACAGATTACCTTGGGAACCGTGGTACAGTGGTGCTGAGAAGACTCTTAAAAGAGGTTCCAACTGGACTTGTGCTTCCCAAGTTTACCTTAAGACTGTACTGGCTGTTGGCTCATAAGGCCCAGAGACTAGACCAGGCATGTCCAAACTTCGGCCCTCCTGATGTTTTGGACCACAACTCCCAGAATTCCAAGCCTGTATCTCCAATGGCAAAGGAGTGTGGGAGTTGTGGCCCAAAACATCTGGAGGGCCAAAGTTTGTACATGCCTGGACGAGACATTCAGTATTTCCGGACCTTAGGCTGGAAGAGGTGGGGTATACAAACTCAGAATTATCTTATGCTGCGTCTGACCTTGTATGCTGTGTATAAAGTGGGGAATTGAGTTGCTTTTGAAAAGGGAGGCCTTTGTGGGTCTTTGAGCCTTGGTTTCATTTTGCCATCTAGGGGAGCCATCCCACTATGGGGAGAGGGAATGACCATTGAATCAATTAAGATCTGTGAGGCAGATACTCCCCCTAATAACCTGTCCTGACAAGTGCCTTATTTTCCACACCAAAAAAGGGACACAATTTGCAAAAACACAGTGAAATGAACCGACCCAGAATGGTTTCTAGCAAATTCCACCCCCAGGACCTCCCTGCAAGAGCTGCGCCAGGCCCACCCCCCCCTACAAAAAAAAAAAATCAAAAACAAGTAACTGGACCATTTCCGTTTTAGTCGGCAAGTCTGAAGTGAGGGGCTCTTGTGATCCTACCCATGGGGTCCTTTACCAAGGAGAAAGGCGGGGTAAAAATATTCAAATTAAATAAAATAATGTGAAAACTGCTATTCTTAGATGCCTCCAGGAGCAAAATTAACCTGAACTCCCCCCCCTTTTTTTCTTTGATTTTATGTTTTATGGTTGAGCATCCTCCCCATGTAGACCACTGGATACACCATGGCTACTCCTGTGCCCTAGACATTTCTGAACATTCTTGAGGTTCAGAGGTCAAACGAGACAGGACCCTAAGCTCCCATTCAGAAGATGACATTTTTGTCTTTAGCAATGGAATTTCCTAAATCTCCCATGCTTAAGCCTTCAGACCTCTGAAGAGCAATCCCAAAAGAATGCAAGTTAATTTTCATGATTCAGAGATGAGGAAAGCTCGTGCTGGGAAAAAAAGATGCCTTTTACCACCCAAAGGAGATTCCCTTTTAAATGTGAGCCAGATATCTTTCTTAGTTTGACCCTCAGCCATTTTGAAAATCAGACCTCCTGAACCTCTGAGCTGTAGTCCTTAGCTAACACGTTCTCCATGGAAGTAAGGAACATTGAAACTAGTAGGAGGTGCTTCCAAGCAAATGTTACAGAATGATGATAGTATTTGACTTATTTCCCGAGAGCCTTACATTTCGGACCAGGTGTGCATTCAGTTCCTTTGCACTGCTCCAAACACAGAGACTCCTTTTGTCTGTACTGGTTTCTGCAACTGAGAATTTTTATGATTGACATATTGCTGAGCTGTATGCCATGTAGTTACCCTCATAAATTAATTCTTATACTGGAGGTGGGGCACGCCTAAGAGGTCCTGGTGCCTGTGTTAAGTCCCTAAGAACTATTGTATGCTGCGGCGGCAGCTACCTGAAACAACCCCCTGCACCTTGATTTAAATCATTATAATTGGGTAACCTCTAAGGCCGGAAGCATCCAGGAAAATGCCTTTTTGGGGTGGGGAGTGGGGAAGATGGGATGTGGATGGAGGAGGGGCGCATGGGCCACAAAATGCAGGCAGTGGTGATTGACAGCCATAGGCCTCAGGATTCTCACTGTCAGTTGTTCAGAGTTACATGGGTATCTGTGTTAGGTGGAAGCTAGCACAGACTGTTTTTAATCAGCATTCATAGGAAGAATGTTATGTATAGGGACATTCTGTCTTCCCTCAAGTTCAAAGTAGTGTAACCCTGTGGTGAAAACATCGTCTGGTACGATAATCTGTCTACACACAATGTTAATGTTTATTCTATATGGAGATCATATGAGTGTAATAAGAGTGAGGAGGTGGGGTCTGCTTTGGTTCCCTGAGGAATTATTGCTCGTTTTTAAACAGGATTGATTACCTGCATTGTGTAGGACAAGGGTGGGCATAACAATAGCCTTGCTTTAGTACTCTCCATAGATCAGAGGTGTCCAAACTTGGGCCCTCCAGGTGTTTTGGACCACATCTCCCAGAATTCCAAGCCTATATTGCCAATGACAATGGACGGTGCGAGTCATGGTCCAAAACATCTGGAGGGCTGAAGTTTGGGCACCACTGCCATAGATGCTAATGAACATTGGCAGCCACTGTAGTGGCCGTGGGCATAGTGTGTGTTTCCTGAAGGATTGTGGACCCCACTTCCCATGTACTCCATCCAGCAGGATAAATTTTCTTGTCCCTCGTGTTGGAAGAAGTCATGTAGGCAGCTGCCCCCTCTTTGGCAGATCTAAACGTGAAGCGTTAAAATCGCCTAATCTTAACAAACCTAAAGAGTACTTTTGTGCAAACAGGAGGGAACCGTTTGTAATGCGAGGTGGGCTTTCCAGCCCACGTGGGATAGACATTCTTTTACAAACTCTGTGAGGCAGGAATGCCTTCCAAACATTGTGTGAAAATGCTCTGAGAGGAGGCTGGAGTGTCAGTACCTGGTACTGCCTCTTGATTCTGATGGTCCTCTAATGTGGGTTATTTAAAATATATCTCATTCAAACTCTGAAAATACATCCTGCCATAACTCGGGGGCTAATTCTGTTCCCCATGGTGTAGGCCAGTGATGGCGAACCTTTTAGAGACCGAGTGCCCAAACTGTGATTCCAAACCCACTAATTTTTTGCAAAGTGCCAATACAGCAATTTAACCTGAATACAGGTCACTGTGAAGGGGTGATGTCGGGTGCCCACAGAAAAGCCTCTGAGTGCCACCTTTGGCACCTGTGCCATAGGTTCGCCAACACTGGTGTAGGCTGACTGGCACCTAGCCAGCAGAGTTAGCTCAGTTTAACTGACAGGACCCATGTCCCTACCCTATATGTAGATTAACACTTCACTAGGCAGCCCATTTCTGTCAAAGCCAAAAGGACTCCTGGGGCGGGGGGGGGGAGGATATGTGGCCCTCTGCAAGTTGCTGAACTTCTATTAGTCCCATTAATCACAGCTAATGGTGAAGGGTTACGGGAGCTGCAGTCCAAATGAATGAATGAATGAATGAATGAATTGGGATACTCAAATATTCTCCACTCATGCAAATTGTGTGGTTCCCTTCCTGAAGCTCAAGGGGCTCCATCAAAGTTGCATAGACCGTGCTAAATTCTAGCAAAAGAGGCCTCACAAATTGGAATTTATTTTCAGTTATGTTTTCCTTTGATTCTCCCCTGCCTTTTCCTTTTCTTTCTTAACAACAACAACAACAACAACATACAGTTAATTCTTTGGTTTTTTTTAGCTTGCTGCTCTGAGATTGCTCAAGCCGTTTAAGCAGGCTGGTTTAATGCAAAACCTATGTTGTGGTCCCCCCCTTTCTTTTTTTAAATGGCTTTGGGCCTTTTACAACCCTTGCCAGAACTTCCTAAGCCACATGCCAAAATAGATGATTATAGACAGAGAAGTTATAGAGATATTTGTTTAAGAGGCCTGGGCTGCTGTTTCCCCTGGATCAAGGGCTCGAGTATGCAAAGGCAGACAGCAGCTACTGTTCTTTAAGATCCCACAAGACTTCCAGCAGGAAATTTCTGCTCTCCAGCATTTCTTGGCAAGCTGTAAATGAAATTCAGGCTTAGTAAACATGGACAGTTTCCAAAAGAAAGCAAGTGTGTGTATGTGGGTTTCCCCCCTCCCCACACCACTCCCTTCTCAAGCCTCAGAGTGACTTCTATAAATAAAAATAGTCCTGGATGGTGCCTAGAGAGAAAAGGAGAATTAAAAGTTCCATGTCAAGCAGAAGGTACGGAATTAGCCTTCCTCTGGTGCTTTGTTTTCATGCAACGGAGGTGAAGTGTCTCTCTTGTATCAGAGTTAGACCCCTTGTTGTAATAATATTTTTTTGATCTTTTCCCATGCAGGGACCTATGGGACCACGAGGCCCCCCTGGACCACCTGGCTCTCCCGTAAGTATAAAAGATCTTTCATTCTTTATGTGTGATCCTTTGTGTTTCAAAATATTTTTTTAAAGGGTAGGGTCGTCTTTTTCCCAAGGCAAACACTGAAGATATTTCTGTGATCTTCTTTCAGGGCCCTCAAGGTTTTCAAGGCAGTCCTGGTGAACCTGGTGAACCTGGTGCTGCTGTGAGTATCTAGGAAGCGTTATAACTTTTGCCAGAGACTGGGTGCACAAACACATGCGTGGCACACTTGACTCGCACAAGCAGCGATTCGTGTTTCTCCGTGCTCATGGGGGGCGGGGGGGGGCAGGAGCTTCTGAAGTATCCATCTGAAGCTGCAGAGCTGGGTTCTCAAATGGCAAGCATGTCATTGAGAGTGTGGTGGGCATTTTCATTGCTTATAGATGTCATAGAACAGTGGTGGCGAACCTTTGGCACTCCAGATGTTTTGGACCACAACTCCCACATTCCTTTGTCATTAGCCATACAGGCTTGGAATTCTGGGAGTTGTGGTCCAAAACATCTGGAGTGCCAAAGGTTCGCCACCACTGTCATAGAATCATGATAATGGAAGGAGCCTCCAAGGCCATCGAGCGCAACCTCCTCCTCAAGGGAGGAATTAATATCAAAGGAGACCTGCCAGCTCGTTCTCCACATTTCTCTTGAATGCCTCCCGTGTTGGAGCACTCACCATCTCTTGAGGCAACTGGCGCCATGGCTGTACTGCTGCAGCAGTTAGAAAATTCACCCTGATCTTCTGCCTAAACCTGGTGTCCTATAACTTGAGCCCATTATTGCATGTCCTGCGGGCTTGGTGGATCGAGAACAGATCTTGCCCCTCCTCTGTACAACAGCCTTTCAAGTACAGGTGTACCTCGGCTTATGAACGCCTCTGTCAATGTAATTTTCGGTTTACGAGTGAAAAGCCATTGAAAAGAGTGCCTCGGTTTACGAATTTCCCCCTGCAATGCCTTGGTTTTCGAAGCAATTTCCCCCAGGAGGCATTGCGCCCCTGTGTGTTTAACTTTTATGAATTTTTCGCAATACGAAACTCCTGGAGAATTCATTTAATTTGTAAACCAAGGTACCACTGTATTTAAAAAGTGCTCCCTATCCAAAGAAAAAGTAAATCGGACCGCCAGTCAAAACAGTCAACCTCTACTGATTACTCTGTTCCTTGAAAGCCCCGGAAAAGGATTGCTGTAATGGGCTTGACGGCATGCCTTTGTAGGGAGTAATTGGTGGCTAGTTATGAGGGTGAACATAAAAAGAAGAACTGGTGGGACGAGAGGTAGCCATGATTCAGATTAGGGTGATGCCATGAAAAGGTCAGGGGCTTCCTCTATCCTTGAGATTGTTCTATAAAAGAAGAGTACAAATTCCCTTTCCCAGGTTATTTAGTGGAAAGATTGTGTGCTCTGGGCTCTGGTGGAGGAACTAGACAAGATCCAAGCTAGGAAGCATGTACTTTTTGGGACTATTGCTCATAGAATCTCCAGGACCCAGGAGAGTCTGAGAGGGGCATTTTACAAAGTTACATTTCCCTGCTACAGAAACAGTTTTTGATATGGACCCACTGCTTAAAACAGCAACCCTATACGGGGTCCTTTCCCTTCAGTCCCCAGTATTTAACACACTCGATGAGGTCATCTTCTACATACATTTAGAGATGGGCACAAAACGAAACACAACACGCGGTTTCATCATTTTGTTACATAATGTTCCAAAGCAAAATGCAAGCAAGCATTCTGTCAGGTCACAAAATAAACACACCATATTCCATTTCAAACATGAAATTTAAAGATGGGCACAAAACGGGAAAACGGTGTTTCATTTTGTTTCATTTCATTCCCACCTGCATTTTATTTTGTTCTGTTTCGTACAGTTTATTTTTTAAAAAGATACGAAACAAAACAATAGCGAAATGTTTCATTCCAGAGGCTTGTACTCATCCCCTCCTCCTGGGCTCCGGCGGCACTCCAGCAGCAGTGGCAGGGCCTCCCGCCGGTATCGCTCGCCCTTCCCTGTGGAGGCCACCCAGTTGCTGTTGGCAGCGATGGCGTTTTCCTATGGGAAAACGAAGAACGAAATGAACGAAACAGAAATTTCCGTTCCTTTCTGTTTCGTTTTTCTTTGATGGGTCATGTCATTTTTCATTTCATTAGGGAACGAAACGAAAAATGAAAAATGAAATAAATAATTAGTTCCGTGCCCATCTCTAGAAATGATTCATCCTACCTTGTCAGAACCTACCAATACCATCTTAGGGAGTGAGAAGAGCAGACTAGAAATTGCAAACTGTAGAAAAGGGTGATGTACTAATAAAATATTGTGGTCTGTCTATGGGAAGAGTTGGGTAGATCAGGATGATTTCATGGTGATTTGGAAAAGATCCCTTGCAAAAATCATAAGAAACCAAAAGGATACAGTAAGAGGGAAGATTGGCTGATGGCTACATACCTGCAAGCACACACCGGCAGGCATGTAGCCACCAGCCAATCCTCCCTCTTTAAATTTAAATAAAAGAGGTTTATGGGTAAAAGAAGCTGGATCTAACCGTATCCTCCTGATTTCATATGATTTTTTAAAAATTGTCAATAACAAAATGAAACAGCAAAGGAAACAGAATGAAATGAAACAAAATGCTATTTTTCTGTTTTGTGCCCATCTCTAAACACATCACATGTTTCTCTACCCCAGCTTCATATCTTTGGTTGCTCATGGTACAAAAAGAGAAATGATCTGGGTAGGTCTCTCTAAATCAGAGCTGGGTGATTTCCAGGGGACCACACATACAAATAATTGGATCAACCACTCCTATGATTCTGACCCCCTGACCCCAATTTATTTTACTTATATTTTTTAAAAAACAGGAAACTCTTGCACCCTTTAATGGTAACCCCCCCAACTTTTTCCAGACATTTTTGGAGAGGTTAGGACAGGCATTTTATGGGGATATTTGCTTTTAAAAACATTTTAAAAGACAGTGTGCAGGGGTGCATTTGCATTTTGAGGGCCACTGGTGATAGGTCTTTCACCCTTAGGTTAAATGTTGCAAAGGCAGACTTTAACATGGAACGGCCATTTTCATTGGGAGCCATATTGAACATCACAGTGCTCTCTACTCCAAGCATTTCTAAGTACAGAAGGTGGCTTAAAGGTACATTTGACTCAAAGTAATGCTCAGAGCAGTCTTTCACTCTGGACTGTGGCAACTCTAACTGTTCCAAATGTAGGATTAAAAAGCAGAAGTACTCAAAGGTGCTCTAGGTTTTCTTTTTGAATGAGAGTTGTCTCATATATTAATTTAATAAAATCCTATAGGAATGTGTCTTGCCTGTTCAAGCACTATGTGAGTTGTGTGTTTACTAAGTGCAGTGGTATCTCGAATTGTGAATGCCCCTAATTGTGAAGAATTTGAAATATGAAGGGAAATCCATCCGGGATGCAGTGCACCCTGGGGATTGAAGTCTTCTGCGAAAACCTTGAGATACAAAAATATTCCTATGGGATGCCTTGAGATATGAAACTTTTGTGCAGGGCTTCCATTCCCAGGGAGCATTGCTCCCCATTTGATTTCGAATTACAAAGATTTCTATATACAAAGCGTCACGAGGAATGATTTAACAACGTGACTCAAGGCACCAACCTTGGGAAACTCAGTGTTGTTGGACTACAGTTTCCAGAAACCTTCATCACCAGCTCTGCTGACTGGAATTTCTGGGAATTGTGTTCCAAAAACACCTAGGTTTACCCAAGGTGAAGAACCACTGACCTAGAAGATCACATGTTTCCTACTCCTGATTTAAATTATAGTCATTATTTCAGCGTTTGCCCCTAGATGTATCAATCACAATTTTCCTGTCTATAAGACACCCTCATGTATCAGACAACCCCCACCTTTCTAATTCAAATTTACAATTTCACAACCGTGCAATTCTCTCCTTGGCTTACTTCCATGTACAAGATGGTCCTCAATTTCAGTCTACCAGCTTAAGTCAAAAATATAGTCTTATACATGGAAAATACTGTAGCTTATGTAAATATTATGCAACTCTGCATTCTCTTTTGGTTCCCTTTTGGCCACCCCATGTAGTAAGGGATCTATATTTAGAAGGCAAGGAGTGAGTGATACCTTTAGTAGACCAATTAAAAATATCAGAGCTTTCGAACCTGCACAGGTAAAGCCTACACCACAGAGTCAGAGGTGGTACAAAATTAAAATGAAAGCTCCAACGATCATGACTAGAGATGGGCACGACTTAGCGAAATTTTCGTTTTTGTTTTTGTTTTTTTGTTTTCGTTACGTAACGAAACGAAAACGAAAAACGGTTCAAAAATAGACCGAAAACAGAAACGAAATGACTAATTTTGAGCCAATTTTCGTTTTTCGTTACTGGAAAAGCACTTAATGGAGCTGAATGGGAAGAAACGAAAAAATTTTCGTTTTCGTTACGTAACGAAACGAAAATGAAAAATTTTGAAAATTAGCTCACGAAAACGGAAACGAGCCGAAACGGACCCCTAAACGAAAACGAAAACGAAAAATTTTTCTGAGTCGTGCCCATCTCTAATCATGACTGGATGTGCAAACCAGTCCCCTCTGTTAAAAGAAAAAGTTTCAAAAGGGGGACTGCAGGGTCAAGCCAGAGGTGATGGGTTTCGGATTCCGTTTTTGGTGGCATGGATTAGAATGTCTTACCCAAACTTGTTAGGCAAAAAGCTGTCAGTCAACCAGTACCCCAGCCCTCCTATAGCCTTATATTAAAAACATATGTCATTACCTACCATAACTGGTGATGGGGGTTTAAATTGCAAACTTCCTCAAAAAGGAAGGATTTAGAATTGTGTCTATTGAACCCATGCATTTATAATTTATACCACTTTTTCTTTGCAGAATTGTGTATTTTTAAATTTAAAACTCAGTTTTGTTTCAAGAAAAAAGTTAAAAACTTAAATTGTTTCCTTTTTCTTTGGCAAAACCTATAAGCCAATTTCTAATGTAAATGGCTTAAAGCGGCAACATTGCAGACGAAGTAAAATGCATTCAGATACTCGTCGCACACACAAAATCACGGATACCCATAGAAATTCCCCCTCAGTCATCTTCCAAATAATCTGTGGTATAATGAAAGTGTAACTGCATAACAGTATATCATACCAGTACTAGATAACACTGTCATACTTGCTCAGTCTGCTGGGGTTCCTACCCAACTTCTTTATATTCTGCATTGCCAACAAAGTAATGCTAAAAACTGCTTTTTGTGTGTGTGCCATCGCTCCCAAAGTTCCATAGAATTTCCCCTACCCAGAGCCATTACAATGGTCCAGGAGAAGACTTTGCACCCTTATTCAGCCACTAAGGGCCTTTTCACATGACCCCTAAGATCCGCTGGCCCCTTAAATTCGGACCAGAGATCTTGGGGGTTCGTTGCTCTTCCTGCCTCCCCACCCCTCCGCACTTCCTTGCTTCTGTCTGCATGAGGGGAGGGAGGGAAAAAAAACCTTAAAAGGGGACAAAAGAATAAAGGCTTACCTCCGGGTGCCGGTGGAAGCTGCTCCGAGCCCCCGTCACTTCCTGATTCCTCTTAAAG
Organism: Phrynocephalus versicolor; assembly: GCA_023846285.1. Classification (NCBI taxonomy): domain Eukaryota; kingdom Metazoa; phylum Chordata; class Lepidosauria; order Squamata; family Agamidae; genus Phrynocephalus; species Phrynocephalus versicolor. The sequence continues at coordinate 11,784,223 of JAHTLZ010003468.1, read as the reverse complement.
GGGCGGGAGGCAAAAAACAACAACAAAAAGAAGCCAGGAGAGCAGGCAGATCCGCATAAAGGAATTGTCACCTTCTGAGAGCAGGTACTTGAAAGGTGCGCTGGGACGCGCTTAGGGGGGCGTGGTCGCACTTAATTTTCTGTAAGCTCCGGAGCTGGTGGGAAAACATTTTTAAGCTCCGGAGCTCGGAGCCATTTGCCCCGGAGTTTAGGGGTCGTGTATAAATGCCCTAAGAGAGATTACAGTCTTCAGTCCCCTCCTCCTACTAGCAAATCATAATTATAATATTAGCAGCCAGGCATTAGAAGCTGGGAACCATAAGAGACAATTTCTCAATTTCTCAACCCTAAGAGACAATTCTCAAAGGTGTGTTTTCTTCTTCTTCTTCTTCTCTCTCTAGGGTGCAATGGGTCCCCGTGGGCCAGCAGGACCACCTGGGAAGCCTGGTGATGATGTGAGTATTCCTGCTGCAGCATCAGAATATGTAAGGCAGTCAGTTTTGTATACACAGGCAAAGGAGGAATAGGCCTCTGTTTGCACTGAAGTGTGATTCTGGACTGCCTGAAGGTTTTAAAACATTTAAAGTTTTTAAGCACTGTGTTCATTCCTTCCAAGCAGTCTTCAGAGGGGTAGGTGGGAGGATTTGCAGCATTCCAAAACAATCAATCGGAGGTTCAGCAAATGTAAAATATCTTGAATACTGATTGATTCTTGAGAGGGGAAATGTGTGTGGACAACACAACATCATTTCTGACACTGTGCTTTGGACAAACCATTATAGTCCCTATACCAGTGATGGCGAACCTATGGCACGGGTGCCAAAGGTAGAACTCGGAGCCCTTTCTGTGGGCACCTGACATCACCCCTTCATAGCCACCTGTATACAGGTTAAATTACTGTATTGGCACTTTGCAAACCAATTAGTGGGTTTTGAATTGCAGTTTGGGCACTCGGTCTCTAAAAGGTTCGCCATCACTGCCCTATACAAAGCACAGTGTCAGAAATTATGTTGGTGTGAGATGCCAACAGGGAAATCCCAAATTACTAACTATAGTGGACCCCTGTATAACAAGCGGTTTGTTGAAGAGAAAATCTGCTTTAAGGGGGAAAAAATTGCCTATGGGGCAAATCTGGACAACAGAAACACAATCGCAATTAGGAATTACTCCGTTTTCCATGCATTCCTATGGGAAATTTGTACAACGGAAAATTTGCCTAACAGAATTTCATTTGGAACGAATTAATTCCTTTATACAAGGTACCACTGTAAATGATTTAAATGGGTGACAACTGAATGAAATAAGAGTGCTTCTCATTGTTAACAAATTTTGCCTAGTTCAAAAATGCTGAAGGCTTGGTTGGTACCCTCAATAAGGACTCACCTGAAAATCTCAAGCCGTATGGCAGGGATTTTTCAGTTTAAATGTAGCTGGGACTATAAGCCATCGTGATAAACAAACATATGGTGTTGATCTTCACTTGCCTATAATTGATTCATCAAAAGCCCCAAGACATGCTACACAGTAAGTGTAACAAGTCGTTTTCTCTACTATGTAAAGAGATTTTTAAAGTATATTTTGTAGCTTTGGTGGTTTAAATGTTGTTAAAATAAATATATAGTGGGATTTTGTTTCTCTCTGTGCATTTCTCCATGCGACACACTTAGCTCACCTGTTGGGTTTTTCTTAACCATTAGGGTTTCCCTCAAAGATTTCTTGGTAATTCTGAAGATTTCAGGGTTCCTCCAGGCATGTGGATTGTTCCTTCTTGTTCTGGAGGGTGCCATTATGGGAGAGTTCACATCTGAACGTTGGTATAGAAAGATGAGAGGCGAAACGACTTTTGGCTAAAATGGTTTTTAATTTTTGGTGGTGGGACGTAAGTCACTTGGGAGTTCATTAAAGGTCCCGAAATAAAAAATAATGTTTATGGGTGTCATTTTTCAGACCCAGCAAGCTTTAATGGAGAATTTTAATAATGTTACCATCTGATAAGATTATAAGGTTCTGATATAATAAGTGCTACAAGCTGACATAGAAGTACAATATATATGAAGGTTGACTTCAGGGAGAAAGGATAGGAGTGGAAGGAAATGATGATTAAACAGCACTGGAAGGAGAAATCAGTTGCTTCTTGGTTTTTATCCTTGTAAGAAGTAACTGATAGCCTAATAATATATAGACCTGTAAAATAAATGCTATAGGGCAGCAAGAGAATCAATGTTAGCCTTGAAATTAGAAGGCAGTAAAAATGGTACCTGTCCAAATAATAATTCCACCCGCACCCGCACCCCCCGCCCCGAAGCTTGGTTATCCACACAGTCAACCTGCAAGTTAATCCCTTGCTTATAGCTAGTCATGGGACAAAAGCAAGCCTTGAGTCCTTTGGCTAGGAAAACCAGAGTTCCATTAACTCTTAAGGGAGTTCTGCTTCTAATGCTGAAGCTGGCATCTTATTTGCTTCAATACCAAGAAACAATAGGATGCCTTATTCCACCTAATAAAATGTGCAAGTGATGTTTGGACACAGATGAGAATGTTACCTTCCTTTGGAGTACAATGCAGCAAATCCCATAGCCAGCATGCTTATGCTGGCTGGGGGATTCTGAGACATGTAGTCAATGAAAGTAACTTTTCCATATCTGCATCGGGAGCTCACTCTTGTGAGACAGTGGAAAAATCAGAACAGCTATGGACCTTAATTAAGAGAGCATCTAAAGTGCTACCATATGAAGAAAACAGCAGGATAGGGAGTGGAAGAAAAGCAGAACTGTGCTGTCCAGGGGATTCTGGGAGTTGTGATCCAAAAATATAATTCTTCCAAAATTTAGCCAGAGCTAAGAGTTAATGGAAAGAGAAGAAAGCTATGTTGTTCTCCTACTACACATTCCTTTTCAGAGGAAAGTATACTGTATAAAGAGACCAGCATTTTAAAAGTTGGGGGTAGGCTTATATTTTGACTTCAAGATACTGGGTCAGGCTGAATAAGGCTATTTGTCTGATCCATCAAAGTTCTCTATATTTAACACCTTGGATGCTTCTGACTTTCCCTTCTGGCTGCAGGTTTTATATAAATGCACCAATTGTGTTGTTTAAATGCACAGTGAAGTAAACAAATGTTTTGTCTCTTCTAAGGGTGAATCTGGCAAACCTGGCAAACCGGGAGATCGTGGGCCACCTGGACCTCAGGTAAGGAGGTGTCCAGCTTATGACTTACCTTGGGGAGGGAGGCAGGATCAAAATCAAATGAGCAAATAAAACATCAGTCCCAATGTGCAGTAATATTAGATTCAGGCTTGCCTGCCTGCCACGTTTAAACCTAGATTTAAAAGCAATCCAATAAAAAGTTTGTAGTTTAAGCTACAGAATACTGTGAAGAGCCTCTGCTGAATTTTATTTTGAAATGTCCTTTTGTGTTCCAGAGCATAACTAAAATGTGCAGTGAATTTACATGAGATTATTGATACTCTACCCATGCAGAAACAAGATTGAGGATTATTAGTGGTCATTGTGAGGTATACCTTGTGTTATACAAAACCATAATTCTGCAGCACTGCGACCCACATTCGTAGTGTCACAGAAGAAGCTAAACACTCTTGCTAGCTTTTGAGGAAGGACAGTTGATTCTTTTTCTGGTCACTAGAAACCCCACTGAACCTCACCAGCTGTTGCCTATGTGTTATAAGTTACAATGCCCAGCTTTGCAACAAAAAGAAGTTGCTTAAGGAAGGAAAGAATGTATTTATTTATTTGAATATTTTTACCCTATCTTTCTCCTTGGAAAAGGACCAAGGAAGGAAGGAAGGAAGGAAGGGGGGGAGAGAAATCTAGTTGAGGCTCTCAAAGTACAAAATTCCAGAACGCATTCTAAATTCTATGGGTTTTGCCACTTCTGAGGAATTGTAGAATATACATAAATCAGCCCAGGGCAGCTGGTCTTAAATGGGAAGAGAAAACAGAAACTGGGGCAATCTTGAGACCTGCCAGTCAGCCAGAGGGTCATGAATTGGTATTATGATGAGGGTGACTGACATCATAATCCTCTTTGCCATGACACCTTAAGAGTGTTGCCGAAAATAAATGACAGCGACCAGATCCTTCCGTCCCTGTGGTGTGTTTTTAGTGTCACTTATAGGAGGAAGGAATGAAGGGCTCAGAGGTCATATCTTATCAGAGGCAGGGCATTCAGCTCTTTTCCTGTTTCATGTGATGCTCTTCAGTTCAGATCTATAGCTATAGGTTGGATGAGCCCATGGATATGGCCCATTCCACCCAGAGGACCAATCACCCAGAAATGGAAGTCCCAGAAATTCAAAATATTCAACATGCTGACGTATGTGTGGTTGGCAGCAGGGCATGTCCGAGAACCCACTGTGTTGTTTTCTCCCTGATCTGATCTCTCTCCTTCCCTTGCAGGGTGCTCGAGGTTTCCCTGGGACTCCTGGTCTTCCTGGCGTGAAAGGTCACAGAGTAAGTCTTGCAAAGATCTGAGCTGTTGGTTTGTTTTTGTTCTCGACCTCTCTACCTCACCAGCCTATCGGTAGATTCAATGCAGTTCTGATGTTTTTTTCCTTTCTTCCCCCAACAGGGTTATCCTGGCTTAGATGGCGCCAAAGGAGAAGCTGGTGCCCCAGGAGCTAAGGTAAGAGAACTCGGGTAATCCATGCTACTTTTAGTACATCGTCCAGGTCAAATCCCTTTGTGGCTCTTGCAATACCAGCTGAAGCACCTTCCTGAGCTTTACTGACTTGTCTTCTCTGACTAAACGTCCCACAACCCATAGCGAGTGGTTTGCAAAGTAGAGAGATCCTCAGTTGCTCTTCTGCTAGCACATTTGGGGCCGCGGAGAAGTTGAGAAGTGAACAACAAACATTTCTTTCTGAGCAAAATGTGTCTACGAAGTGGGGAAAGGTCAGGGAGCCAAAACCCAACTCCTGGCCCAGGGTTCAACCCCATTGTAGCTAGCTGGAGGTTCATTTAGCCTTCCAGTCTTCTAAGGTCGGTAGACTTGAGTGCCCTAGCTCGTGAGGGTGGGGATAATGTGTACCTTGCATAACTAAATTGTGAATACCCAGAGAGTGCTTTATGCACCTATTGGGTGGCATATAAGGAGAATGCTTTGCTTTTGATTGTAAGGTTGGTCTTGATATGGCAAGAAAAAAGGGCACATTCCTCAGACAGAAGCTGGGCACCAGCCTGATCGCTGTTTCAAACCTGCTGTTTCCAGGAAAGTCGGAGGGACCCTCCAAAGATGGCAAAACAGGCATAAAAAGGGTCCTTTTTCTCTTTTTGACATCATAAGGGGAACATGGCTTGATTTTCAGTGACATGACAAGGAAGGCTGTTGTGTTTCTGTATTTATTCCCTTCTATGCACATCGCCCAGCCTCCAAATCATTTGCAGACAGCTGTTCTGACATCACATCCGCCCCTGAATTACACTGTGACACTGAAAGCTCCCTAGTGGTCCCCAGAGCCTGAGCTGGCAAAGAAGCAGAATGTCTGAGGTTTCCCAGGGGTAGCTAATAACCCGTTGAGATTATAGGGTGATAAGTGGACAAGTAATTCTCTTTGAATTGGACAGAATCTGGATGTGTCCCTTTCAAGGCAGCCTTGCTGTAGCATCATGAGGTGCAATGTCACATTTTAGGAAGATCAGCTTCTTTCTCCCATTTGCAAAGCCATTGTGTTGCGGAAAGTAGGGCCAAGCCTGAGCGGCTTGCCCTCAGCTTTGAATAGGAGCTGGAACTGCCTACAAGTTCTCTTCGGCCCTTATCCCACGTCCACTTTGATGCGCTAGAAAGTGCTCTGTGATGCGCATCTTAAAATTCTTCCCCCACGGCTGTCATGCTTTAAGAAAAATAAAGTGCGACCACGTCAAAACCCCCCCCCCCGAAGCACGACTCAGCAATTTTTACAAGTACCTGGCCTGGGGGTGGTGAAATCCTTGTGGCTGTTCCGGTGCGGATTTTAAACCCGAACATGAGCCCATGGGAACTAGTTAAATCCACAGCAAAACCATTTTGCTCCCTCTTCAGTATCTTCCCATGAATATTTTTTTGAAGTACTTTCTACGGTGTATCGGAGGAGGAGGAGGAGGAGGAGGAGGGGACCCGAGCCGAGGCAGAGGCACTGGAGCCAAGGCTTTTTGGGGAGGGAATCAGGCTAGAAGCCACTCTGCCGCTCCATCAGTCTCTTCCTGCAGGGCCCCTTCACCCTTTTCTAATTCCCTTGGCTGCCCGCTGACAAGCAATCGCGAAATACCGGGCCAGCTTCGGACCCCCCTGAAATCAAAGCCCGTTTCCTCTCCTCCTCCTCCTCCTCCTCCTCTTCCGATTGTTAGCCCTCGAATTTATTGGTTAAAACCTCTCCGGAGAGAGCAAGCAAGAACTCGTGAGCTTCCATGCCCGTTTGCACGCGCTGGCTGCCAGCTCCACAGCTCAGCGAGGTCTTCTGGCTCCCCTGCAGAGCCATGGGCACTGCGAAGGACAAGAAGGAAGGAGCTTTAAATTGCACCACAGCTTTTTTTATAAAAGGAGAAGGCAGCGGTTGCGGTCACCTGCAAGGACGCTAGCTGAAAGTCGATATATCGGTATACTGACAGTATGAAAATGAAACTTTGATGTGGACCCCGTACGTGGGCTCACATAAGGTACGGGACATGAAAATGCATCCGTGGGGACGCATTTACTGCATTTTGTACCACGTGACCACAACAAAATAAAATACACATTTTACTTTGATGCGGTACAAAGTTGACATGGGGTAGCAGCCTTAGAGAGGCTGACAGCTCTGTGCCTCCTTTCCTGCTTCTTGATGGGGCTGATCCCTCCTCCTGCCTCCTCCTGTTCTGCGTTTCTGCCAAAAATCGGTGTTACCAGTTGAAATGCAACGAGATCGTGCTGGCGGAGTGCCCTCTGGTGTTCAAACAGTGGGAGTGAGAGGATCACAGTCTCGCCAGGCAATCCATGTGAACAAAGATGTTACAGGAATCTCATTCCCATTCGTTCTTTCGTTCTAGGGCGAATCTGGATCTCCCGGTGAAAATGGTTCTCCTGGTCCCATGGTAAGTGTGCATTGCTCAACTATTTTTTAATCTGTAAAATAATGGCCCTATCATTTGGGGACAGTCGTAGCTCGTTTGAGTTGAAGAAACCACCCCTTCCTTACATTTTACTGTTTATGCAACTAAAATACATTACATATACTGTATACTGTGTCTTCTGTACAGTCAAGGCAACATAGATAGGGTTCTTCTGTTTGGTCCCATTAAGGGATTGACCAGGCAAATGCTTACTTCTCAGTAGGAAGTCGGTGTTTATGTGCACAATTAGACTCTCTGGACAATGTCCACACCTATACTCTTGGGGTTTCTGAAAAATATAGGTTGTCTTGCTTCATATTCCATTCACCATCTGTTATGTAGGGGAATATTTATCTGAGATTTATTGAGAAGCAGGTTACTTTGTTCTATAATGGACAGTGCTGTAGGGTGATGCCCTTCTAACTTCTGGTTATATTATTTCTCAGGGTCCCCGTGGTCTTCCAGGTGAAAGAGGACGCCCAGGACCTTCTGGTGCTGCTGTAAGTATCGGGATTGCTTGGGGTCCATATTGCGAATGTTCTTACTCCATGTTGCTGTGTGGCTGCACCAGTTGCTATATATTGCTGCGGTAAAGGCAAGCACCGAGGCCCACTGCAAAAAATCTGCCTTCCCAGCTCCCGCCCCACGCAATTCCCCTTCCCACAACCCACAATCAATGTCTTGTAATGATCCTGGAACAAAATCTCTCCACCCTCCAAGTATGGAACATTTAGCCCAGTTAGCATAGCGCTATGGCAGTGCCGCATGTGGTGCATTCTCTCTTCCCCTGCAACCTCTTGTGCAAGTTTTTGCTCTAACCGGGGGGGGGGGTCATCCATCAGATGCAAAGTTCGCATCTTTAAAAGGCATACTTAAGCACAGGTTCTACCACCCACTCACCCCACTTTTTTGTTGCTGCAAAAAGAGACGCTGTGTGCACTGGAACCAGTGGAAAGTCTGCAGGGACAGAGGGTTCAGATGAAAAGACGATCAGAGCCAGTGCCTTAATTTTTTACACTCGTGACGATCTTCTTGATAAAGGTGGAGATGTCAGCTCGATTACTTGCTAGGAAGCAGTGGGCACCATCCTCCTTGTAAAGAGAGGGAAGATGGGAACTGTAGTCTGGTAATATCTGGACAACTGCAAGTTACCCACCCCTGCCAATGAAAAAAAGGAGTGAGCGTTTTCACCCAATGTATGGTGTGGGCGTAGGGAAGAATGAAGAGCTGTCATCTCGCAAGCCAAACACTAGAGGTGGTCCTTTAAAGCCACTGCGTTCCCATGTCGCTCATGGGCTGCTCCTAGGTGCATTTACATACAGCATGGGAGGAAGGAGGCAGCCATTAGGATTGTGAAAGAAACAGGCGGTGGGAAAGAGGGCCTTTACACCCACATGCAAGCAGAAACCTAAGGAACCATAGCTGGTTCTTTTTATTGATAAATCTGTTGTCCTTCCGTAAACAGGCAAATACCTTAGAAAGGTGGGGGTAAAAAATACTCTTTAAAAAAATACCCATGTAGGTGTTTTTGTTTCAGGACAGTACATCCCATCACTTGTATGTTACCCTCAGAACAATACTGGCCTGAATCCTCTTGGTTTGGGATGAGGCTTGTGTAATTCACTATCCCTCCTTGCATCTAAATTAATAACGAAGTGCCTGGGTGGACCTTGGTTGTGCAGACAGGTTTGCGATTAGGCACACAACCAGCCCATGCGCTGACAGTTTGTCACGTAGCTGTCACTATCTGGGACTATTTCCGGAAATATTAGATACACATCAATAGGATTTTGGCCCCTGACGTCTTAGACAGGTATCTACCTTTGCACGCATGAAGGTTAAAACTTGGTGGTTGTCATCTGTGTTGTTCCCTCTGCACAATGTGGGATATCCAGATCTTATGTGCCTGCAAGGCGACTGGTTCCATTTCCCAGTCAGCTTTTGCGCTTGACTGGACGATTTTAACCTGGATCTGCGTAGAAGACACCCAAACTGCAGGCACAACCCTGCACAGTTTAGCAGCGCCAGGGACCCAACAGCATTACCCCCAGGCTCATTTCCAGCATTCCGTTCTTCATTGCCAAGGATTTCAGCCTTCACTTGATACTGTAATAAATGTAGTGTGAAATTCCCTCTAGCCTTCTGTTGAACACATGGTAGACCCTCTATGGGGATGGCTGTAAAGCACAGCAGGAGAATTTTAGCTCAAAGCCTCATTGTTTATACTTGTAGGAACCAAAAATGTTGAAGGAATTAAGGAGGGTAAATGTAACCAAAACCGTTATAATAACCCAAGGAACCCCAGGCTTATTCAGTGAATATCGCTCTGAAGGAGCAATGTGGCTTCCTGATTCTCGGGTTAAGCCAGTCTCTAATTTGTGAGGAAAAATAAGAATTCCTATTTCAGAGAGACGGTGGTTGTAGTCCTGATAGAACGTTGATAGTCTTGCCCGCCTTTTAAAAATAATCAGTGATTTTATAAACATGAGCCCATAAATTATCACCACCTTGCATTTGTACAGCTTGCATTTACCATATGCTGTATAGTATGTTTCATTTGATTTAATTAATATCTTCATTTGCTTAAATTTATATACTTTCCCAGTAGTACATGCACTATTCTGGACATTTTATAGCAAGGCAAAAGAAATAACATCAAGTTAAAATAAAACACATAATCATTACAGCACACACACACCCAAACTATGGCCCTTGGAGAACTCTAGGTGTCTCATTCCTCAACTAGAAATTCAATAGTAGTTGTGTGTCTCAGATTAACACCATAGCTGAAAATCATAATTTCATATTAGTTGCTTCATTTTCCATTGCATTCTTTGCTCCACTCATCCCATGAACCCATTCCTACATTTTTTTCATGCTAGCCAGGAGGTTCTCTCCTGTTGCCATGCCCTGCACAGTGTTCTGGAATATCAGTGGCATTCCCACAACTATTTGGGGTTATTTGTGAGTTAATTTGTTCAGACCAAAGGTCCCTCCCTGACCGCTGCTGCCACCGCATCATAACTGTCCGTGTTGATTATGGCTGGTGGATTTAATTTCTGTGGGTAGAATTTTTGTATCAGAATAAGGCAATAAGATATATCCGCAGTGGCTATGAATAAAAAACACAGCTAAACAACCTTGCCAAAGAGTGTGTGCCACTTACCAGAAGCTGATGGAGGTGGGGCAAGCACATTGTCATACGTAACAGCGAACCCATCCTTTGCTGTTTTGGGGAAAGGACAGAAGGGTTGGGACATATGCATCTGAAGTGTACAGAGCCAGGCCTTCAGCCCAGCACTAGGAGCTGCACTTGATGTATGGCTTTTGGCAGAGACGGTTCAGCTATCCTAGCCGTGCGACCTGGGGTCATCTTCACTTGGAGAGCGCCCGGGTATCAAACCACATGTCTTCCATCGAGCCCTGGCGGTCTCCTTTCTCTCTCTCTCTCTCTAAAGCCATTTAGTGGCATTTTCCCTGGAGGTTCTTCCTCCACGGCAGTACGGTCTGTGCGGCCCGGTCTGTGCGGCCTGGCTGCTTATATTTTATATTTTTCCCTGTTCTTGCTGGCCCCTTGCCTGGGACCCAAGTGCATTCACTCAGGCAATTAGTCTTGAGTTACACAGGGGTCAGGGATGTCAAGCCATTAGCCCTGAAGGCTTTTTTTTTTTTTGTTACACGGTAATCATCGCCTGAGAGGCCCTTCTCGGGATTCTGCCCTTGTGTGAGATAAGAACCACAGAGATACCAAGACATTCTAAAGAGCCAGTTCAGCCGAGGTGCCTGATAAAGCCACACAGTATTACTCAGTGTGCATGATGCGTAAAGACCTACACGTTTGGTTTTTTTTGTGACTGGGAGAATCCATAAACCCCTTTCTTTCAATGACTATTTGGTATGAAATTTATATTCCATTGTAGATTACTATATATTATACACCTCATTCTGCTGCTGCATGTCCAAAGGAGTGGCCACCATGCCCACAAAAACTTACATTAAAATATAATAGTTAAACTTACATTAAAATATAATAGTTTTTAAGGTGCCACATGTTTTTTGTCTTGAGTTTTAATTTGTTTTGGTCTTTTTTATCTTTGCCTGGAATCGTTTATTCCTGCATGTTATCGCAGGGGATCAATAATCTTGTTAACTTCTCCCCCCCTCCCCACTTTGCATTTAATTGCCTGGATTTGGGGCTTTATTGCCTTAGGTCGTGGTGGTGTTTGAAGCTGTCTTACATTTCTTTATAGCTTTCATTTTGAGTCCAAACTTTTCCTGCTCAGACAGAATCATTGAATCATTGAATTATTGTAAAGTTAGAATAGACCTAGGAGGTCTTCCCTTCCTTTCCCTTCCTTTCAACTTTTTGCACTACCCCTTTTCCTGTTGCACTCTTCCAGAGGGTCTTTCTGCCCCCCAGGAGCAGATTCTTGAAGGAGCAAGGGTTATAACAGGAAGGGGGGAAAGAAAGAATTCCCAGTTCTATGTACAGAAAAAATTCTAGTGATGAAAATTAGGGTCGAAGACATGGGGAGGGGGGGCAACTACAATAGGTGGAGAGACCTTTTATTAGATAAATAGACTGTTCCAGATAAACACTGTAGCCAAATAAAGACAGAGGTACATAGACATCTTCCTTATTTTTGCCAGCTTAACCTTTGTCAAGGGAAGTAATGTAACCATTGTAAGCAGTAAGAGAAACCAGACATTTATCTGCATGTTTGGAAGAATTCTGAGGGTCTGTGCCAAATCAGAATGGATGTGTGTGTGTGTATGTGCGGGGGGGAAAGCTAGACTAGATAATTTACCTTTGGCATAGCACACTTTCTGCAAGTGTGGAGTTGTGTGTTCATTTTACGTCGAGCATCCAATGAGGTTTATTCCTGTACATCCGGAGTGGGGAATGTTCGGCCCTCCAGATGTTTTGGAGCACAATCCGCACAGTTCATTGGCAATATGGGCTCAGGATTCTGGGAGTTGCCGTCCAAGGCATCTGGAGGGCTGAGGGTTCCCTACCCCTGCTGTACATACAGGTAGCCCTATGTGGCTACAGCACTTCTGCAGGTATGAGTTTGCGCTGTTACAGGATGACCCATCCACTATCACATGAGCAGGCTTGCCCTCCTATAGCAATAATTCCTCTCCTGTTTCCTCTCTTGCCCTTCACTCTGCTGTGCAACCCTCCAGGACAGCTTGGGGCCTGCAGGAAGAGTCCATTTCAGCAATGTAAATGCCCCACATTGGGGGTTTCCCCCATATATTTACCAAATGTCCCAAATCCATTTGGTTTTGTCTTCTGGAACTCTCAGTCATGCCAATGACTTGATAAAACTAATGTTTCTCACTATGTTTTATTTTCATAGGGTGCTCGTGGTAATGATGGTCTCCCTGGCCCAGCTGGTCCACCTGTAAGTACATTCATTTTTCTTCTTCAATACTCTTTTCTTTCTCAGCATATTTAATCCCCCCCCCCATTCTAAAAATTATAGATTATGGATTGCATATTTTATTACTGAAATAGCATATCAGTTGAAAAGTATATATTAGAGATGGGCACTGAATGAACAATTTTTTGTTTTCATTGTTCGTTTTTCAGTTCGTTATGCAACGAAACGACAAACAAAATTTGTCCCTATAATGAAACGAAACGAACAGAAACGCAGGGATTTTGGTTGTGTGTTTCGTTTCCGTTTCTGCAATGGAGTGAGCAGCTTTAAATGCTAAAAAAAATCATTAAACATTGGAATAAATGGTAACGAAATGGTAACAAAACGGTAATGAAATGGTAACGAAACGAAAATGAATTTTTTGAAAAATTTCATGAACAACGGAAACGAACCGAAACGGACCTCTAAACAACAAACAACAAACGAAACTCCATTTTTTCTATTCGTGCCCATCTCTAGTATATATTTTGAAAAACCTTCTCCTCCCAGTGGTGAGATTTTAGATGAAAAGGGGCCCTGCTAAGAAAGCGCAGTAGTGGACAACAGCATTATTTGTGACGCATGCCTAATATGGCGAAAAATCTACTGCCATACTTAACTTAAGAGGTGGTTTCAGCGGGGATGAGCAATAAAGAATTAAGGTACAAGATTTTGCAAACGGGATGGGCTTTGTGGAAGCTGGGAGGGTAGCATTTTCCCAAGACTTTGGCAGGCTATTTCAGATGTTAGCGCAATTAGCAGAACATGTGTGAGGTGCATTGTTGGAACATATTGAAGCACATACTTTACAGTAGGGCTATGGTAAAAGCAGAGCCACAACACTCATATAGTTCTGCTGTAGTAATTTCCTTTAAAATAAGTCCTGCATCTTTTTAGATGTAGCTCACCGTGAGCTGGGTTGTAACTGAGCACTGCTGTTACACATGGCTGCCTTTCCAGCTTTTAGGACGGTTTGAAACTGAGTCAGCTTTAAAAAAAACTGTGTGGAGGAGGAAGTGTAGGCTTAACTGAATAAATATACATACAATTTTTTTTAAAAAAAGAAATGATAAAACTCCAGGCAGTTTGGTCTGGAGCTTGAGATTAATGCAAGGCAGAACTGCTGAATCAGTGTCAGAGGTGCAGCCCAGTCCCTCTGTCCCGTGAGCGGTGAGGCCAAAGAGAAGCTAGCTAGACTCACCCTTCAGGAGCGAAATCCTAAAGGAAACAGACAGCTTTCAGAAAAATTTAGGCTGGATGGAATCAAAAAGGGTGGATCGTGTTGCAGAGGGTTACCTGAGCTCCTCCACCTGGATGAAATGCTTTTGTCGAGATCCGATTTTACAACAAGAAGCTTCCTACTGTTGTCCTATTCAGTCAGTTGGGGATTAGAGCAGTGAAGGAATACTGGAGCAAACAGGTTTGTTTTCCATGGCTTCAGAGACTAGGACTCGGGGCAATGGTTTCAAATAGAGATGGGCACGAATCAAAAAAATGGTGTTTTGTTTGTCGTTTGTCGTTTAGGGGGTCCGTTTCAGTTCGTTTCCGTTTTGCGTGAATTTTTGCAAAAAAATTGTTTTTGTTTTCGTTCGTTTCGTTACTGTTTCGTTACAATTTATTTCAATTTTTTGTGATTTTTTAAAAGCTTTTAAAGCAGTTCAATGTATTACCGTAACGAAAACGAAACGGACAACAAAATTTATGGTGTTTCTGTTCGTTTCGTTTCATTTTAGAGATAATATTCGTTTGTTGTTTCGTTGCGTAACGAAACGAAAAAACGAAAATGGAAGCGAAAAATTGTTCGTTTCGTACCCATCTTTAGTTTCAAACTACAGGAAAAGAGATTCCATTTGAACATTAGGAAGAACTTCATGACAGTTAGAGCTGTTTGGCAGTGGAATGTGCTGCCATGGAGGGTGGTGGAGTCTCCTTCTTTGGTGGTTTTTAAGCAGAGGCTGGATGGCCATCTGTTGGAAATATTGTGATGGGGCTCCTGCATGGCAGGGGGTTGGACTGGGTGGCCCTTGAGGTCTCTTCCAACTCTATGATTCTATGATTCTATGATTTTCTTTTATTCCATATTTTGTGAGCCCAGCTTGTCCAAAGTATTACACTTGGAAGGGATGAAAGAAAACAAGTTTGCATCTCAGCTCAGCCTTCAGTTTTGGGAATATGCCATCTAAAAATCCTATTGAGTTTTTAAACTGCTATAAGAGAGTTGGCATAAATTTCCCAGGTTCTCGAACTTCTGCTACTTAAGAAGTTAATATCACAAATGCCCAGACTAAACTTCTTAACTTGTGACAATTCACCAATGAGGTTTATGCCCACTGCCCTTCTTAGGGAGCAGAGAATGTTGGCAAATCAATATTATTTTGTGGGCTCTGTTTATCCAGTGGATTACACTTGGCCTAAACCAACCAAGTTTGTATCTCAGTGCAACCTTGCCTGTATTGAGGTGCCAGCCTCACTTTCTAGCTGTAAATATGTGATTCTAATTAGAGAAGGCCATGAACCGCTAGTTCAGCAGTTTGGTGAAGTTGGTTTCCTGGCTGAACAGCTGATCCATGGTTCGGCAGCCCACTCTTTCCAATGGTTGTCCAGTTAGCTACGGTGTGGCACTCTGCCTACTCCAGGTGCTGATGCTGAGTGGTGCCTGCTAGAGAGAGGCAGGATGCTGAACTGTGAATCAGGTGTTTGGCCAGCAAACAAACCACCGAACTGCTGAAGCAGTGGTTTGTGCCCATTGCTGATTAAATTCTGCACAGGTTTCTTCTAACAAGCATACTGCTTCTGTAGTTATGTCTTAATGTCTTAGAGCTGTAAAATATGTTGCCCTCTAAATGGGCTGTAAATAATAAAAATAATTCTGCTCTACATTTCTCTGACTGATTAGAACTATACCTTCTTCCCTTTTTTTTTCCAGGGACCTGTTGGCCCTGCTGGAGCTCCAGGTTTCCCAGGTGCTCCGGGTGCAAAGGTAAGCCATGCTGTAAAGCCAAAGGATTATTTTGGAGGTGGCTAGCTTCCCAAGAGCCAACCCCACTTCTGGGTGTGTGTGTGTGTTCCCCTCCTCTGGCACATTGTTCCTTTATTCACTGCAAGAAGGCCTCAAACATTTTATCGGGTTTATCTGCCTAACATTTAAGAGAAAGATGGAAAGACTGACATCCGTCAAAGAAAAAGCAGCACGCTCACAATTGCACGTGTAAGGAAAGCAGAATCAAGAAAAGGGCTTAGATAGGACTGGGAAAAGACTTGGTTATGAAGGGGGGAAAGCTGTAAATGAGAAGGAAGGTGGATTGTCTGAGGAGAGGCACGGATTTCTAGAATAAAGGTGCCAAAGAATCATAATAACTGCCTGCCATCAGGTCAGTTCTGACTTAGGACAAACCCCTTTCAAGGTTTCCTAGGTTAGAAAGTACTCGGAAGTGGTTTGCCGTTCCCTTTCTTCTGGGGGCAGTGATCTGGGACTGTGCAGCTTGCCCAAGGTCACACAGGCTGGCTGTTCTCCTGGGAGGCCCAACGGGGAATCAAACACCCAAATCTGGCTAACTGAACTATCCAGCCAGCTCTGATTTACGGTGACCCTTTCCTGGGTTTTCCAGGTTGAGTGCACATAGTCCTTCTTCTGGGACTGTGCAGTTTGCCCAAGGCCGCACAGGCTGACTCAGCTCCTCACAGGAGTAGGAAAAGTTTGTCTCTCTACTGCTGTTTTGGACTATAATTCCCACAATCTCTTACCACTGGCCCTGCTTGCTAGAGTAGGTGGGAGCTTCAGATCAAAACATCCAGAGCCCCCAAAATTCTCCAGACCTGATTTGCTGCAACCTGGTAACCCAAGCATTGAGAGTGTTACATGGAGAAAGTGGGTGTATTTCACACATGCCCAGAGAACTCTTAATGCAGTAACGTTCAACGCTGGTATCTTTGGCTCGGTCATTTCAGATTTCTTTAGGACAGGGAAGAAATTGTGCAGCAGTGCAGCTCAATTCTTAGCTTGGCTTTAAAAGGTTCATTCTTGGAGATATTGAAGAGCAAAGAAGTGCGTCCGAAGGTCACCCTTCTTACGGGAAGGAGATTTTTGCTCTTTGCCTACTGTCTTTCTGCTTTTGGAAGATGAAGCTGTGTTAGTCTGCGCAAGAATTCCAGGTAAAATTCAAAGGAAAAACAAAACAAAACAAAGCAAGTCCACTTCTTTAGACGTACGTCAACAGAATGACCTGTTCAGTGAAATATAAGGTTCACTTTATGAAGAAGTGGATTTATTCCGTGAAAGCTTGCATTAAAATATAATAGTCTTCAAGAGGTCACATGTTTTTATCTTTTTGTTTCATTGGATTTTGCCTGGAATTCTTTATACTTGGTACATTTGTCAGATGCTGGTAAAAACAGGCAGTTGACCAGATGAAGTTAGGTTAGCTATAACTGCCCTTTGATCTGAGAGCATGAGGAACCTGTACATTTCTGAATAATTCGTAGGATCCTAACAGAGTTTGAAGGCGTGTGCAAGGCCACTGGGTCCAAGCACCTGTTTCTGTTATGTAAGAAGCACCAGTGACCAAATGCCTCATTATCCCCACATTAAGCTGATGGTGCTCCTTGTAATGTTTGCTCTGTCCCCCCACCCCCACCCCCGGTGGATCTTTGGCCCAGCAATGTTCCTCTTCAAATGTTATAAAAAGCTTCAAACGCTGTTGCCAAAAACCGGCAAACCTTCACTTACTGGTGGGGTTTTTTTTGTTTTCTTTTGTTTTGATAACTTCCGCAGTTCTCCATTGTTCAAGTGTCACTCATTGTGCTAGAATGATAGAGGGTGACCATATTTAGGCCAGTGGGCAGGCTGCCGTGGATTTGCAGAGAGCTCAGATAAGAGTCCAAAAGGTTCAAAGCAATCAAGGAATCAGGCAGCCC
>JAHTLZ010003468.1:11739644-11761747 GCA_023846285.1 Phrynocephalus versicolor | reverse complement strand
AATAATAATAATAATAATAATAATAATAATAATAATAATAATAATAAATTATCACACAGCAGACTATGCTGGGTTTTGTATTACAAATCACTAGTCGAACACTTGCCAAGTGTTTAGGACTACATAATGTATCGGCGAATTATGTGAGCAGATCCCAGTAAGGTAGCTTTCTGCAGCTGACTGATGGTGACTTATTTGTCAACTCCAATTTCTTCTAAATACTTGCTTAGCTCTTTAGGCAACGCATCCAGTGTGCCGATTACCACTGGGACCACCTGTATCGGTTTATGCCAGAGTCTCTGAAGTTCAATTTTCAGATCCTGTTGTTGTTGTTGTTCAATGAGTTCCCTAGCCCCTACAGCTGGACAGAGGATTTTGCTTATTGTGGTCCAAAACAGCATTTTTTCTGAACTCTGGCGACCACGATCTGGAAGCATTATTAAAGAAATGCCCTCGGAGATTGCAGGGAAGTGAAATGAATCTATGGGTCTTTACTGCAGAAGGATGGAGAAGGAAGATAGTCTGAATTATGCATAGGTGGGACTTGGTGGCTCTGAAGGACTATAGGACCGGTGACTTTCCTACAAGTATTGAAGAGTGAGCCCCACTGAACTCAGAGAGACTTGGCCTTGAGTTCTAATGCTGGGAATGGTCCTCAAATGTATAATGGGTTGTCCTCTGGCAAAAGAAGCGACACTATTAAAGTCATCCTCTTGATCCAAGGAGTGGATGATGGCCAGGGTTAAGGCCACTTTCTATCAAATTTCCAGGGAAGCTCACAAATCAAAGACCCATTAGCTTAACTTTTATCCAGGAACACGGATCTGAATTATTTTTATATGGTGCCTCTTGGACAGCAATACGTAGTGCAGGTGGCAGAGAGAGCCTTACTGTATCCAACCTCTTTGTGAAAGGTAACTGGGGCTGTTCTGTCCGAAGGCTGGCTCTTTCAGAGTTTAAAATCCCCCAAACCTCCTTTGCCTCCTGCCTCCCATTCTGACCAATGGTGCTTTGTTTCCTGTAGACCAGTGGTTCTCAACCTGTGGGTTCCCAGATGTTCCTGGACTGCAGTGCCCAGAAACCCCTTCCAGCACAGCAAGTGGTGGAGGCTTCTAGGAGTTGCAGTCCAGGAATATCTGGGGACCCACAGGTTGGGAACCAGTGCTGTAGACCATAGGATTGTAACCATTTTCCTCTTGCTTGTCCTGACTTTTCATGCCTACGAAGGTCAGGCACCAAGGAGCACCAATATAATTGAACTGTCCTTGGAATCACACCTATACAAAGGAGGCATTCTTGAAAGCGCTGCTGATTATCAGATGGTGATGCAGGAATTTAGCTGTTCTAATGCTTTCTTATGTTTTTTTTTCTCTCTCTCTCCAGGGGGAACCTGGAATTGCAGGCTTCAAAGGAGAACAAGGTCCCAAGGGTGAAACTGTAAGTGCCTGGTGGTGCATCTTGGGGCTGGTCAGGGATGGAGGCGCTCCTTGATACTGGGGATCACGTATCCGGGAAATGAACCAAAAAATAGAGCAGTCCTGCCCACACTAACAAAATACTGTAGTAGGTTTTCATGCATGGATATCTTGCTTGTGTGGGTAGCAAGAACCAAATAAGCTTAATTAGGATCACATAGTCATGCTCATTTTAAAAAAACACACACAAATGGAGGCAACTGCATACAATTCAGGCCTACAAAAGTAGGACTTTCGGTGCACAGCCTTTTTAGTGAAAGAAACATCTGCAGTAGATGTCTTACCCGCCCTCGAGACAGGACAGGGAACTCAGTCCCCTGCTGCCCTTCTGCTTACAGCTTGTAAATCGATGCCGCCTTATTATCGGGAACTTGAGTCATGGCAACTGGACTTCTCTTCTTGAGAGATATAACGTTTTGATGCTCATCCAAACAGCTCCACAGACATGCTGCCTTATTATGAAGCCCTTCTAAGCAGTTCCCCGGGACACTTGGGTGAAACACAGTTGTACTGGTGTGAAAAATGGCAGGTTGGTCTGGCTAGGGGCCAACATGGGGCCTGAACCTATGGCAGGGACTTCGTTCCGCGGTGGAGCGTGTGGGTTGCTTGCAGAAGGTCCCTGTCTTTATCGCTGTACCTCCGCTCAGAGGTACCTGAGCTGGAAAAGACCTTTGACAGAAGAACCCTTGGTAAAAACCCGAGGCCATTGAGAATAGGCAGCGTGGAGCTAGGTGGATCAGTGATCCTACTCAGTATAAGTAAGTTCTTTATGGCTGGAAGGAAAAACAGCAATAACGTGTCTCCATTTGAGGGCCACATATCTGGATAGGATTAGAGATCTTGGTCATTTGCCCTCCTTGCTTGGAGAGAGATAGAAACCTCTCATTTCAAGCTGAAATAAATCTTTGCCTTCTGAGTGGCCAGTCACTTTGGCTGCAGAGGTCTCGGCCAGGTGGGTGGCCTGTTCCATCTAGGCTCCACTTTTTTACACCCCGACACTGGTGCCTCTGTGTTCCAAGCCCTGTTTCGTTAGCCAGCCTAAACAACAAGAAAAGAAGCCTCATCAAATTGGCATAAATCACCCTCAGAATGTTCTTGACAGAAGGGGATTGGCACCAGCAGAAGGGCCCTTAGATTTCAGTGGAGCTGTGCCAGTTTATCCTAATCCCCGAGACTCTATAGAAATTAGACAGATTACTTCATTTGGGAATCTACAGTCCATGGATGTCTTGGCCTAAAATGAATTTTGCTGTTATGGCTTGTACATTCAGCAGCACCTCAAGGATGGATTCTAGCTCCCATGTGGGCCAAAACTCACGTTAAGATCTCTTTTAATTTAGGAACATTGCCATTAATATCTTTAGGGTCCCAGCACATCAGAAACGGTGGGAGAAAAGAGACCTACTGCAGAGCTCTTCCATTTCTCTAGGCAAAAGCCAGAAGAGGGAAGCCAGATATGGGAGCCTTCCCTCCCACCCCCAACCTCCTGGGCCAAACTTTTGCCATTCCCTGGACACGATCGCTCTGTTAGCCATCTATGCCATTCTGTCATTGAACTGTCCGTTTGGTTTGTGGAGATGCCCCAAATATCTTTTTAAATATAAAGATCATCAGTAAGATCAGTTTGGCATTTAAAAAACAGCTAAAGGGATTTAAAGAGTAACAAAGCCTGTCTTCTGTATTCCCCCCCGTTCCATCCCTAGGGCCCTGCTGGCCCACAAGGCCCTTCTGGACCAGCTGGCGAAGAAGGCAAGAGAGGTGCCCGGGGTGAGCCAGGAGCCGCAGGACCAGTTGGACCACCTGGAGAGAGGGTAAGTGGCCTTGTTGAGGAGAGGACCCCCGGCCTCACATGTGAAGAGCAGAAGTCTGTATTGGGAAAGCAACCAAGTCCTATAGCAGCATCCCACCCAAGTCATGCTATTAGGGTCCCTTCAAGAAATGCCAAGGGCATTCAGGTGCCGCACAATGGACATGTTTTGGTTTACGTCAACGATTCCCAACCTTAATGGAACCCAGGAGGTTCTTGGACTGCAGTTCCCAGAAGTCTTCACCTTCAGCTCCTCTGGCTGGGATTTCTGGGAATCACAGTCCAAGAACACCAGGGTACCCTGAAGGTTGGGAGACACTGCTTTACATAGATCTCTGTGCTGGGTCACATTCAAGCAGTTGCTGGGTGGGGTATAGGCCGGGTAAGCATCTGGAAGCAGCGGAGACCTGCAAGGGTGAGTTCTTAGAAGATCCAAAGAACCAGGAAGAGATGGGCTAGGAAGCATACTATGAAGCCTTCGTAACAGAGGAGAAAGGAAAGTATCCAAATGAGAAGAGACAGTTTCGGAGTGAGCCACAAATCATGAAGCACTGAATCGCCAGAGGCTGAGGAGAGCTGAGTGAGTGACTGTGGGAACTGGGGCTCAATGCCCGGCATGAGACAAGAGGAGATGAAATCAGCCTCTTAAGCATAGGAAGGCGGAAAGACTTGTGTTTGTGTGTGTGGGTGTGTGGGTGGGTGTGGGTGGGTGGGTGGGTGGGGAATAGTGCAAGTTTGATTATTTGCTTAGGCCACCAGAATGATTGAGGCCGGCATTTCCTACTCCCAGCAAGACAGCACCATGGCCTCTTATGGCCCTTGAGGCTTGCACCACAACAGCTGCTGAAGGCCACCTGTAGCTGAGTGCATCTTTTAGATCGGGGGGGGGGGACCTTTGGCCCTCCAGATGTTTTGGGCCACAACTCCCACAGTCCTTGAGCATTGGCAATATAGGCTCGGAATCCTGGGAGTTACATTCCAAAACATCGGGAGGGCTCAAGGTTCCACATCCCTTGCTTTAGAATGATGAATAGTGTTCAGAACCTCAGGTGAAATCTGTTTTGCCGAACACGTACACAGGCCTTGCAATCATTTTACACATTTTGCCATGGCGCTTGCAGCAGGGTACAGTGGAGTCTCCTTCTTTGGAGGTTTTTAAGCAGAGGCTGGATGGCCTTCTGTCGGAAATATTGTGACGGGGGTTCCTGCAGGGCAGGGGGTTGGACTGGATGGCCCTTGGGGTCTCTTCCAACTGTATGATTCTATATGGTTCCTGGCAAGCTGCACCTAGTTGTGGTTGCTTGCCTGATAACCCTTTATGGTTTTCAAATTTGCAGGTGAATTGTTTGTACTGTTCATAGTTTGCCTCTGTAAAGATGCCTCTTAAAACACCTTAGGTAGTGTGGTATGTGACATGGCTTTTAGACAGCTGCTGGGAGTTTTGCTGTGCAAACAAAGCTCTTACTCGACCACAGGTTATAGTACTTAGATACAGGATAAGCCCCTGCTAAAGCCTAGCAAATAGCAGAAGAGTGTAACCCTGAGTACCAGCATTTGCAATGTCTTTAGAAGTAGGTTCTTGGTTCTGCCGCTTCCTTGTGATAAATGAGCCATCTGCCTTGATAATGAAACCACGTGGCTGAATTCCTAGTTTAACGGGCAACTATGCTGTCCGAGTGTCAAATAATCCTCCAATCGCTGAGTTCCGAATTGTCCAGATTATGTTCTCATTCTTTTATGCTTTTCTCTCTCTCTAGGGTTCTCCTGGAAATCGTGGCTTCCCAGGTCAGGATGGATTAGCTGGTCCCAAGGTGAGTCTTTGAACCTGTTGCTCTCCCAGTTGGATAAAAGGACCAAGGACAGAGTTAGAATAAATGTGAATTTCCTCTTCTGCTTCTCCGTACTTGTCTGGCAACTGCCTCAAAGGATCTTCCTGTGTGCTTTGCTTTAGAACACATGGAATTCTGATTTTTGCAGTGGCAGGACTAAGCTCTTGGGGGTGGGGGGCTGAAATTATAATGGCAGTAAAAGTCCCAACCCAGACCTTGGGTTGCTTATGGGTACTGAAGGCATAAACATTCACATCATATATTCCTTCTCTGTGTTATGTGCCATCGAGAGGCTTCCAACTTGTGTTAACCATATGAATTAATAATGTCCAAAGAGCATAATTGATAGCAGCTCAGGTCAGGCAAAGTAAAGGCCATGGGCTTATTTACTGAGTCAGTCCATCCAATCAAAGTTAGGTCTTCCTCTCTTACTACTTTCCAGGTTTCCTTCTATTATTGTTCGTCGCAGTGAGTCTTCTCTTCACACCCAATCACACACACCTGCTAATTTATTTATTTATTTTTAATTAGAACTGAGGTTCAGTTTTTGTTCCATTCGTTTCCTGAACTGCTGCATAGAATTGTAGTGGCAATGTTCTTCGGGGGGCATGACTTCTAAAAATGGCCCCAGTCTGTCAGCCCCAAGGCCCAGAGATCTTTGGATGATAAAACATGGGCCTCAGTACTGTGTGTGTGTGTGTGTGTGTGTGTGTGCTTTTCCTGATTCTCTGAAGAGAACCTTTGCTTAATCTCTTTCTGGTTCACTCTCTTCTGAACAGGGCGCTCCTGGGGAACGGGGACCTCCTGGTCTGGGGGGCCCCAAAGGAGCCAACGGAGATCCTGGACGTCCCGGAGAACCCGGCCTGCCTGGAGCTAGGGTGAGATACAAAACGGGAACCCACCAGGGATGGAGGGTTGCGCCCAATGTGCTGACAATCCCCCCTCCATCGCAGCCTGCATCAGACGTCGCTTGCTTGCCCTAAGAAGGCCTGCTTTCAGAGGCCTTGATGTTTTTGATATAAATGCGTAGAAAGAAGTGGTCTAAACATCTAATGCCCCAAATGCATCTGATACCTGACCTCTGCCCGGTCAAGGAAAACCCTTTGTGGAAAAAGGCGGGGAAGCCTTCAAGAGGTTCCACACGGAGGTGGGTAATCCATGAAGTGGGGATGATCAGGATGATGGTGGCAACAGAAACCAAGACAAATGGCCTTTGGATAATAAACAGGTTTCCCAAGACTTTCACGGCATTGGTCTTATGCCAGCCAGAAAATACGTGTTGATCAATGGGTGGTTGGCCAGTGACAAGCAAAGGTTTCCCTCGTCACTGGAGTCTATGTATGTGGGCAGAAGCTTTGCCAGGGGGTTTCTCCTGCCACTTCCAGTTCAAAGGCTCAAAAGTAGAGATGGACACGAAATGAATTTTTCGTTTTGTTTTTCATTTCGTTCCCTAATGAAACGAAAAATGAAGTGACCCATCAAAGAAAAATGAAATGAAACGAATTGAAATTTTTAGGTTCATTCCCTTTCATTTTTTCTGGAAGTTGAGTCATGGCTACTGGACTTCTTTTTGAGAGATAGAAACGTTTCGCTGTTCATCCAAACAGCTTCATCGGTCTGAATACAGCTAGTGCAAATCCTCCATCTTATAGGCAGCTTTGACCTCTTGTCACCCTGGCCTGAATTAGGCTCATAAGATGAACAATGGCCTAAATAGGCTCGTTAGGGAGACATTAGTATCCTTAGCCTTAAAGTGAACAATGGCCTAAGGTGCAAGAATGGGTTGTTAGCTATGGCCTTGGCGATGAAGGCTTTTTGATTTGTCTGGGTACTTTGGAAAGCACAGCCTGATAAGTAGCAGATAGACTATGCCGGAGCCCACCACCTCTGTTGAGGGAGGGGGTTTCGATGCTCACATGAATGGCTTCCCTTACTCCTCTCTCAAACCACCTCTCTTCTTTGTCTAATATGTGTACATCCTCATCTTTGAAAGAGTGCCCTTTGTCCTCCCCCCCCAAATTGGGTACATCTTCCCCTACCTGAGGCCGGGGAGGCCTCCCCCCACCCAGTGCAGCTGCTACCACCCCTGATGCCCCATGGGGAGGGCTTCCAAGGCAGTGGGTCAGCCTCCCGCTGCAGACACTACCGCCGCCGGTTCCCCCATGGGGAGGGCTTTCGAGGCGTTGAGGAGGCCGCTACTGCTGCTGATGATCTCCCGCAGGGAGGGCTGCTGAGGTGGTGGGGAGGCCTTGGTTAAAAAAAAAAAGAAAAGGTGTTGACTGGCAGGGCCCCATGAGCCAGCTGCTTGGCAGTAAAAAAAAAAAGGCGCCAATCTGCTGGCACAGTTCCAAAACAAGAGTAAAAAAAAATGGAAAAAAATGAACTATGAAACAAAATTTAAAAAATGGCTTTTTTAAAAAAATCATTTCAAACAAAACAAAACAAAAAAGAAAAGAAAAGAAAACAACCTAGAAAATGAAACGAAATGCCATTTTGGTGTTTCGTGCCCATCTCTACTCAAAAGCCATTCATTTCTTCTCTGACCTCACCTGGGGACCGTGTATAAGAACAAGCTGTGCCTAAACATAAGAAGGATCTGTTCATGGGAGGCAAATGAATTCAGGGGTGGGGGCACTGAAACCGAGACTAGGTGAATTTATAAGCAGAAAATCCTGCAGTGCACATCTATCTTAAAAAACTGAAGGTGGGCAGTTTATTTCCAATGGGTCAAAAACATTGTCACCCAGAGTTCATTGCCACGGCGTGCCCTAGATCTAGTTTCATCTCCCTCCTTCCTTTCCATGAAGATGAGTAGAAGAACCCACCTGTGACCTGACATCAGGATGTTCTGTGTCCTCTCATCCCTGTTGCCTGTGATCGAGGTGAGGTTATCTGGGAGCTGAGTCATAGAAACTGGATTCCTCTTGTTGGATCACAATGTTTCACTACTCATCCAAGTAGCTGAAGAAGTTAACTTCCATGAGTAGCAAAACAAGAAAAGGAGTCCCAGTGGCCATGACTCAACTTCCAGATCTCATACCTGTTATAGCTCATTAAGTCCTCCAAGAGAAACATGGGCGGCTGGGGTGCTGCTGAGCCATAGAGAGATGTTCCTAGGGAGGCTGTCGTTTTTAGCACTGGCCAAGCATGGTTAGGATGCCTTCTGTTCTCCTTCTCAGAACCTCCTCCTTAATGTACTGCCTGCAGTTCTCCCCATACAACAGCAGGGGGCAGTCAAAGTTACTTTGGCCTTCACTTGTGCCACTAAAACAGGAGGGGTGAATTGCTCCGTTTTTCTCTCCCTTCTGTGTTTCGGGATCACAGGGCCAATATTAATCTGGACGAGCTGAGAACCTGTCAAAGAGCAGCAATATCCCCCCCCCAACTCTTTAATGAATTAAACACTTCCTTCTCAGAATAAGGGGCAAATCCTTTCTATCATCTGCCCTTTCATTAGGTCAATCCGATCTCCTGAAACAGGAGCAAAGCACCAGATAAAACTTTTCCCACTGCAGGGTGTCTGCTGTTGGTATTTCCTCCATTCCTGTTTTATGAAGCGAGAAAGCATCCCACTGTGCTCTTGTGGGGATGAGAAAAGGTGGTAGATCCGCAGCAGCATCACATTGTCAATATTTTAGAGTAGTGCATATAGAGATCCCAGGGTATTTGCAAAAATAGTATAGTCTTCAGAGGTGAGGTCATTTTAAATTGTCTTTAAATTTGCCCCTCCTAGCCTGGCCTACTGTCTCTTTTAAGGAGTGTGTGGGATTCTTTTTGGCTTCACGGTGAAGCCTGACACAGATTGCTTGGCAAGGCCAGATGGAAAAAATTACAAGGAAACAAACTAAAATTATTTACGGAAATGCCCGCATTTCCGTAAATAATTTGAGAACATTTGCTGGGATGATGGCAAGGACTTCCGATTCCTAGTATCTAAATAATGTTTCATAATAGCTTAGTTCAAGTCATGCGTATACGTTTTTAGGCCTCCTTTCTGCCCCAAAATCAAGGTTTTGGCCATGGCAAAGGTGATAGCAGCCCCCCCCCTTTTATATGTTGCAAACTATGAATGATAGATATCAGATTAACTAATTCGTACCTCAGGTAAGGATATCAAATCAACAGCCACTTTTACTACCAGAGTTATTGCAAAGAAAAGCACGGGGTATTTGTAATTTGCCAGGTCAGTATCTTCTACCAAATGAATAGCAGGTAAATTGATGGCAACGAACCATCTGCAAAAGATGTTATCTGAACTATTTTGGATTATTTTTATATCATTTAGCATTCTCCCCATGTGCTGTTTGTTAATGCCCTATGTTGGTGCTGCGGCATTTCCTTTCAGTCTTTTATCTGAGAAATTATCCCTTAACTAACCTATCTTCTCTTGCTTGCACCTAGGGTCTTACTGGTCGCCCTGGCGATGCTGGTCCCCAAGGAAAAGTGGGCGCACCTGTAAGTGAAGTTCTTCTCTACTGATCTTGGCTCATCTGAAATAATGTAGTTAACTGATCCTGGGGTGGGGTGGGGAAGAGGCAGTACGTGATTCTTGAGCAAAGTTGCCCAGTGTGTGGCAGGGGTGAAGAAGGCCAATTCAATGCTAGGGATTATCAAAAAGGGGATTGAAAAAAAAAACAGCCAACATTATAATGCCCTTGTACAAAACGATAGTAAGGCCGCACCTGGAGTATTGTGTACAGTTCTGGTCACCGCATCTCTAAAAAGACATAGTGGAACTGGAAAAGGTGCAGAAGAGAGCGACTAAAATGATTACTGGGCTGGGGCACCTCCCTTATGAGGAAAGGCTAAAACATCTGGGCCTCTTTAGTCTGGAAAAAAGGCGCCTGAGGGGGGATATGATTGAGACGTAAAAAATTATGCAGGGCATGAGTAATGTGGCCTCCCTCTCACAAGATACCAGAACTAGGGGACATCCACTCAAAAATGAGGGGTTGGGAGAGTGAGAACAGACACAAGAAAATATTTCTTTACCCAGCGTGTTGCCTTCAAAAGGGATTGGACAGATTCCTGGAGGAAAAGCCCATCACAGATTACAAACCATGATGGAGATGTGTCATCTCCAGGCTTAAAACTGGGGTACTTCAAGGGCCAGATGCAGGGGAGTGGTATCAGGAGACAGAGATCTAGTCTTGTGCACTCACAGAGTGGGGGCACTGTGAGATACAGGAAAGCTGGACTAGATGGGCCGTTGGCCCGATCCAGCATGGCTCTTCTTAGGTTCTTATGTTCTTAATGGTGTCTAGGAAAGAGCTTGAGCAAATGCTTATTATGCCATTGCTGAGTCTGAAGAGGTAGATCAAAGAAGCAGAAGCAGCCAATCCTGTGGGGATTTTAGAAGTGGTGGCTTTGGTTTTGTGGGCAGTCTGTTGGTGTCACATGTTTTAGAGTAGTGGATATAGAGTTTGGAGTGATGCATGAGATATTCTAAGGGAAGAGCAGCTCTAGAAGCATGTGCTTATATGATGAGAATTATGCCTTGCAAGCGCATATTAAGGCATAAAAGATAACAAAACCCATAACTGGCACCAAGTTTATGTTAGTTCTCTATAGGGAACCAATTCAAAGGGAATTATCGCCAAGCTGGAGAGTGACTGGTCCTCGAGCATATCAAAGACACACTGTTTTGGAATTAGTTCTTGCATTTTCCAGTATTATTTCTAAGGCGCACCTGTCTCTTCATTCCTGTACAGGGTTCCCCTGGTGAGGATGGGCGACCTGGCCCACCTGGCCCACAAGGTGCCCGTGGTCAGCCTGGCGTCATGGGTTTCCCAGGCCCGAAAGGTGCTAATGTAAGTAAACCTGTTCTCCTCCACTGGCTTGACCGGAGTAGCGCTGTATATAAAAGGAAATGGGAACTACCTAGATGGTAGAAAGGTTACCTCTTGTACCTGACACAGCAGATACTGCTGGATACATTTGTGACTCTTCAGACATGCTGCTTCCCTTGATGGAGGCTTACGTATCTTGCTTTCTGTGCTGATGTGCCCTGGTGGTTGGGGGGGGGGGGGACAGGTGGTGTAAAACCACACACATTTGTCTGGAAGTTGAGTCATGGCTACTGGACTTCTTTTGAGAGATAGAAACGTTTCGCTGTTCATCCAAATAGAGACCGATGAAGCTGTTTGGATGAACAGCGAAACGTTTCATTTTCTCAAGAAAAGAAGTCCAGTAGCCATGACTCAACTTCCAGATAAACTCACCTGGATGACTGAGAATCTTCACAGACACACACACATTTGTTTTAAAAACAGGCAGAACTTGAAGAGGGATGGAAGGAAGGTATAGTTTGGGTGGTAGAGCACCTTTCCTCTCTATGCTAGGTATATGCTCAGCATTTGCAAAACGCGTATTCATTGCCATCTCGCTCTTTTTCTTTCCATCTAGGGTGAACCTGGTAAAGCTGGTGAGAAGGGACTTCCAGGTGCCCCTGGTCTGAGAGTAAGTAGGTTTGAATGTCCCTCTGTGGTTGCTCTTCTGTTACAAAATCCATCCGGTCTTCAAAACCTCTTAGCCTGTCCTTGCTGGCTCAGAAAAGAGGCTGCTTTTTTTCCTCCTTTGCCCAGATTATTCAAGCACAGCCGCTAGGTTTCATCAACTATAGCAAAATCTTTACCCCTAGAATGCACTCTTGTGAATACTGGTGGCAGCATAAGCAGGGTAGAGTCTGGGTGGTAGACAGGGTGCAGCTGATTCATAATATCTGAATATTAAACCTTTGGACCTTTCAGTTTCCTGAGAAATGCTGCTCAAGTCTGGTTTTGGTTCTGATCTAACGTTCTTGGCATCTGTTATGCTGATCGAACAACTAGACTGTAAGAAGTAGGTGGAGAGGGATGTTGAGCCATCGGCTGGTCCTATGATGGTTTCCTGCAGTCCAGCAGGATTCTAGTGGGAAGGGAGTAGGGGAATATCTGATAACTGTGCAGTCATGATAGGGTGTGTGTGCAGTCACCGTGTCTCCAATAGGGAACTGTAATAATGAACATTTTCTGCTTGTAATCCTCTCGTGATTTCATGCTACCTCTCCCATCTGTTCCCATTTTGTAAAGACATTGTTAAGTAGGGAAAAGGTAGAATCATTGCACCGTACCTTTTGGTTGCCCCTGCTAAGAGCTGCCCATTTGGAAGGACCCTAGAAATTTCAGGTCACGGTGAGGAGTCCTCTAGATCCCTCTTTTCCTCTTAAAAAGTTCGCCCTGCCTTTTGAATTGCGCCACACGGTCCCTGTAGCTATTCTGTCATGACTTGGCAGAGAAAGGGCTTCTGAAGTGCCTCCTGCTCTCACTGGGGAGCGGGGCCACAGAAGATGTTGCAGTGTTGATGGAGCCCATTATTCCAGAGGTGCTGACGAATGATAAATGTTGATATTTTCATTCAGCGGAAGGATTGTATGGATCAACTAGGTATCGGTGCTAGTACCCGTTCTCGAGCTGTGTTACAGATGGCTGCTCAAGGCCAGACTAGACCCTGTGTGGCAAGTACTCCTCCCACAGGCGCAAAACAGCCTCTTCCCCTTCTCATTCTGGCGAGACAGGTTGAGCCCCTCCGCCCGCAGTCACGTAGGCGATGGAATTCAGCCCACTTTCCCCTGCCAGTCCTTTCCCCTTTCGGAGAGGTAGGTGGAGGAGGATGGTATCCATCAGGACTCCTGGTTCATGGGCCACCACCACTCTCTTTTTTATCTCCGTTAGGGACTTCCTGGCAAAGACGGTGAGACTGGAGCCGCCGGACCACCTGGACCTGCCGTGAGTATTTGAAGGATCACTGGGCCTTAGTTTAGTTACTCGGCAAAGCTTGCACAAGGAGAAAAGAGCCATTGGTTTGAGGGGGGGGGGGTCTCTAGGATAATGAATGAGTTTCTCTCCCCACTCCCCAGTCATGAGAGAAGGTTCAGGCAGACCTCTCTTTCCATGACAAGATGGGCAGGGATGTGGGGGGGGGGAGAGCTCCTTGTGAGCAGAATTGATAGTGGGCATGTTCATGGGTGGCTCATGGCCCTGGTGCCAACATCACCCATGGCCTTTGTAATGAAGAATGATTATAGGCCATATCTCAGAGGAACCGAAGTCGGTGGTTCCTCCATTTTCCTATGCTGTGGATTACCACCAGTGAGAACAAGCCTAGCAGACAAGTAAGCTGGAAGTCCCTGTCTTAGTGTCAGTTATACAGTGGTGCCTTGTATAAAGGAATTAAATTGTTCCAAATGAAATTATGTTAAACAAATTTTCCTTTATACACATTTCCCATAGGAATGCGTTGAAAACGGAGTGACCCCATTCTTATGTTGTACGGATTCACCCCATAGGCGATTATGTTAAGCAGATTTCCCCTATCTCCAGAATTTTTTATGTTGTACAGATTTTATACAAACCGTTTGTTATACAAGGGTCCACTGTGGTTGGAATGCACACGGTATCCCTTCTGGTCCCTTCCCTTTTGTTTCTATGGGGATGATTCTATATCAACAAGAGGCACCTTCTTTTTACGGTTTCTAGCCGAGTTGGCCAAGTGTGTGGAGGCAGTTAAGACAGCAACATCCATTTCTCCTAGTGAGCACATCCAGTGAGTGAGGGATGCTAACAATGGCAGGCAAACAGAATTTGGAGGCCGTGCATTGCCTTTCCCAAATTTCTAGTTTGACTCCCCCCAATGCTTTCCTTACCAAAGCCCAGTGAGAGTCAGTAATTTGCTCAAGTTCACCGTGTAAGTTTCATGGGCGAGTGGCACTCTCTCTCTCTCTCCAGCCCTAGTCCCACCTGACGACTGTGCCAGAGAAGTTCTGTGTTGAGCCTTCAGCCTAAGAATGCCCACGTAGAATAGTTTATGCTGGTGAACTGTGAATTTATCTTAGCTTTTCTTTCAACGGTAGCCATAATCTTCCAACTTTGCTTTTGTTGCGAAGAGGTCCAAACTATGGACAGCTCTGTTCAAAGAGCAGAGAGAGAGAGAGTTTTGGGGTTGCCCACATCCTTGCAGTTGAAGAATGATCACATCTAGCTATTCTTCTCAATCCATGTCATTCGAACTCCTGCAAAAGCAGTTTGGCAGGAAACGACAGTGGGCCAAGAGAAATGAATGCGTATATAACATGGATATCCATGCCACTCAAATACGAAGTTCAGTTGTTGGGGACAGGGTGAGGGAGGAAATATAACTAATCTGAACATCTGATCACATTGAGCTGCAGAAGAAACTGAGAAAATAATTCATGGCCAGCACGATCATAATCTTGCCAAGTAACTTTTTTTTCTGTAGATTGGCAGTAATTTATTGGCCTTCTTTACCTTTCGAGATATTTAGGGGCAGGAGGTGGTAGTTTTAATCATAGTCTTTTCAGAGACACTTTTTTTTGACAATTGTTGTCGTCTTGTAGCTTTGACATTGAGGACCTCAGGGCTTCAACGTGGCATTGTTCCAGGGCAGTTTGTTGACACCACATCCTTCTTTTTTCTCAGGGGCCAGTCGGTGAGAGGGGTGAGCAGGGTGCTCCAGGACCTTCTGGATTCCAGGTAAGCAGGACCACAAGGTCACACAAGAGAGGAGATTTCCTCCCAACCTCATCTGAATGCGTGGGGGCATAAAATCTTTAAAAGGAGAGAAGCAGTAGGGAGATCCATTTTTTAGTCGGAACCACAGTCCTTTGGGATTATGGCTTGCCATACAATGTCCTCTTATTTCGCCCCCTGTGACCCATCTAGGAAACGGAAGGTTTTCCTCCATCATTCTGATTCCTTGGGTTGCAAGCTCCAGTAGGTTCCTCACGTGAGGGATCTGAATTTCATGGTGTCTTGTTCTCAAAGAAGAACTTTTCTTCTGCAGGAAGATTCCTCTGTGGGAGATGTCATCTCCCCCCTCCAATGTATCTTGCCGAACATTTTGCACAGAAACACCCGATGGCACAGGCTGTTGCGTTCTCTCAGCAGGCGGCCATCGTCTCCTGTGCAGAACTCACTGCCAAGGGCTTTAGGCGACACATAACCGGGCAGTGTCGTGCACAGAGCAGCAGTCGAAGGCAGAAAACAAAAAACAGAGCGGAAAATGAGACTGGAGCCTTGCCCCTTTTGTAGAAGGCCAGGAAGTCTCTCTGATGCAGGAAGACATTTTGATGGGAAGCCTTAGCCGGGCAGGACTCTGAAAATCCGCAGGAACATGAAATGTGGCGATGTTTGATATTTACCCAAAGAACTGTCCCAGCCTTTTATGTGTGGCTTTTCTCAACATGGGAAGGAGCTTAAGTTCTAGTGCTTTGCTCCATCATTGTCATAAATCAAGCCACTTGAACTGTTCAGCGCATTTTGGGACCAAACCAAATTTGAAGGCTGCTCGTTCAACTGGATCTGTTCGTGTGGCTTGTTTATATTGTTAACCACCCGGAGTTCCTCCTGGAAGATGGGCGGTATATAAATAAATAAATAAATAAATAAATAAATAAATAAATAAATCATCCCATCCTTACCTCACCCACACCAGAGATGGCATGTGAAATAGTATGCAGGGTTCTAAGAAACCCTGTAGGTGTCTTAGCTGGGGTTTAGGCAATGCTTAGACATGTTACTGCTCCAAACGATGGCTCCTAAAATTTCCAAGCCATTGAAAGTTAATATTTCCCAACTGTGGATTTTTGGGGACTGTACGGGTTTGTGGTACGAGTTGCGTATTGCTCAGCAGTGGCTGTGTGTGTGTGTGTGTGTGTGCGGGGGGGGGGAGGAGCTTTCTTGCTTACCTCTTAGAGGCGATAGATCCTTTCAATAATTTATCCTCAGTTATGTTCTGAACAGCGAGACTAATTTTGCCCACCGCTTGGCAACCGACTTATTGTAGGTCGGACATGAACTGTCCCTTTGTCTCTGAAAATGTTCCCTTCCTGCTTCCCACACATCTGTCTTCTCTACGATGCTGCCTCCCTAAAGTTGTATCCCATGCTAACAGTGAGATCTTTCTTGGTTTCAGGGTCTTCCAGGCCCTCCGGGTCCCCCAGGCGAAGGTGGAAAGCCAGGTGACCAGGTGGGTAAAGGCATGAACTTATAGCTCCATTTAAAGTGTATGCCACAACAAACCACAGCTTTCCATTTGCCGTGTCCTTCCAAAATGGCTCCTCGGCAAGGAGATGATGTTCCTGTGGTGAAGGAGATTAAAGCTGTATAACGGAGCTCCAGGGACCTACAGGTATTTTTTGTTCTAGAGCACCCGAGAGGGAGGTGTGAAGTAGCTGAATAATCTTAAACCGAATGCGAGCCTTATTAAAATGGCAGCTGGCCACAGGGAAGATATCAAGGGTGGAAGGAAATATTCTTTGATTCCCGCTCAGGCAAAGAAGAGCATAGCTGCACTCTCCGGCGACAGCACTGGGTTTTTGCATCTCCTGGCGCTGTTCTGGGCGCACAGTTCAAAATACAGTGAAGGGGACCTCGGTGCAGCAGAGACAGTTGGATTTGTTGTTAAAATGTAGCCGCAGAGAGCATGCAGCTTGGAGCTTGGAGTCACGCTTTCAGAGGGCGTGTGTACCTCCTAGGCCTAAACTGGTTAAATGCCCATTATCTAACACCTAAGAGAAAGTAACAGTGGTCTGGGCGGGTGCTATGGAAGGATAAAATGAACAATGAATTTTCACCAGTTCTTCCAAACCGTTCTTCAGGGGAACCCATGATATTTAAACTAAATTTGGAATTGATACATATGCATTGTGTTGTAATGGTGGCGACCAATGAGATTTGACTGCGACTCAGGAAAATACAAACTGGGTTATTGGGCAGGACACTAACTTGATATTTACACTGCAGGGAAGTGGCAGCTTGTGCGTGAAGCACTGGGCATTAAGACACATCTCCGATATAGCATATATCGTTCATACTGGGAACCCGCTTTTCTAGACACAGGAGCATGAGATGGGCCTTGTTTGAATTATATAAATACTCTGCAGAGTGTCGAACCTTCAGGGAATCAGTAGGTTGTTGACAGTTTGCGTGAAGGCTAGCCTCTGGGCAGTCCCTTATAAATCTGCCAGAAGTGCCTACACCAAAAGGAATGGCCAAGAAATCCTGCTGGTGCCAAGGAGGGTGAATGCGAGTCAATGCATCTTCAGTGGAAGGATCGGGATAGATAAACATTCTTTTGAAGCATATGTATTTATTCATTTGGCATGCGTGTGATAACTCGCTGCTTCATCATAAAATCCAGCGGATGTATACAGCCGGTATGCTGGCCGAGGACAGACTGGCTTCTCTGACCTTAAAGAGGCCTGGCCTCCCCTGAATCTTTGGGCACCATTTCTCCGTTTGCCTTCACGTCTGCGTTTTGAGGTTTTAAATGTAACTAGTGAAAAATCAGGGTGTTGTGTAATCTGTGGGTAATCTTAACATGGGATGCAGTCCTAGTTGGGATGTGTGGGTTCTGTTTCTAAACTGCCTGCTCTCAAAGGACATTGGATCTGCCTGTTTCTTCGGACCGTTGATTAGCTCGCTTCCCCCTCCTCTTTTAACGACTCCCTTTTTGCTTTCAGGGCGTTCCTGGAGAAGCTGGCGCTCCCGGTCTGGTCGGTCCCAGGGTAAGTAGCACGTAGGTGGAAATTGGGCTCCGTCATGTGAACCGTGCAGCTCGGAGAGCACAGCACAGCACGAACTGTGTTTCTCCTGGCCCCGAGCTGCCTCCCCAGCAGTAGCAAAGCCTCTTGTCTTCTCTAGGGAGAACGGGGTTTCCCAGGAGAACGTGGCTCTCCCGGTGCTCAAGGTTTGCAAGGTCCTCGTGGGCTCCCTGGCACTCCTGGTACGGATGGACCCAAGGTAGGTGGCTTCTCTCTCTCTCTCTCTCTCTCTCTCTCTCTCTTTGGGATTTCTTCCCGCTCTGCAGTTCACTTTGCTCCTTCAGGGTCTGCAGAATGATGCAGGGGAAACAACCATCAGGACCCCCTCCCCCCCCGCTTCCTCTCAGACACTTTAGCTCCACTGCTTGTCTGAGGAAGATGAAAAGGAAAGCAGCGGATACGTCTGGGAGAATATTGACAAGTGGTTTCATCGGGTGCTGTCCTCTGTTAGAAAGGGGGACAGTTCGTGGAAATACGGGTTCATGATAGATCTGGATTCAAAGGTTAAGGATGTAAATACGGCACCACAATTTCCTGTTTGCCGAGTATAAGAAAGTGAATGGGATTTGGGAAACAGCTGGACTCAGAGAAGAGAAACATAAATTCACCTGATCGTTTTCCCATTGGTGAAATAATGGTGCCTGTGCGTTCAGAGAGGCGTTTATCTCTATTTCTGAAAATCCAGTGTGTGCCGCAACCAGGGAAAATATTGTGATGATAAATATTGGTGTGTTTTATTTTTAATCTGCTAGGGTGCAACTGGTCCTCCTGGTGCTGTTGGAGCTCAGGGCCCGCCTGGCCTACAGGGAATGCCAGGGGAGAGAGGAGCAGCAGGTATTCCCGGAGCAAAGGGAGACAGGGTAAGTAATGCCGCCATGTTGAATTTCACCCCGGGGTTGGGAATGACAGGACCAGACCTGGGTACAATTCAGAACGTCCCGTACCCTTTCTTTCTCTCCTTCTCAGGTAGTTATCATAAAATAACCCAGTTCATCTGAATTTCCAGTCTTGATTGACTGTTTTCCCCCAACCTTTCTTTGATGTCCTCCAACAGGGTGATATCGGCGAGAAGGGTCCAGAAGGCGCTCCTGGCAAAGATGGCAGCAGAGTAAGTGAACAGTGTTAACGTTTCTGCTTTCAGGGGAGCCTATCAGATGTAAGGAGCAGATTTATTGATTGATTTTAAATAGTTTTACTTCTTTCTCTTTAAAAAAGGACCCAAGATGGCTTAGATCAGGCTTGTCCAAACTTCGGCCCTCCAGATGTTTTGGACCACAACTCCCACAGTCCTTTGCCACTGGAAATACAGGCTTTGAATTCTGGGAGCTGTGGCCCAAAACACCTGGAGGGCCGACGTTTGGACATGCATGGCTTAGGTCCTTAAGAATAAAATATTTAAAAGCTGAAAACAGTATATTTTTCTAGTATTTTGAAAGAATTAAACAAGCTTTATATTTTTTAAAAATTCGATGCTGTGGTGCATGATAATCAATCAGAAACCTGCCCAGTATCTTTTAGGGTCCTGCAAAGAGAGAGATGAAGGGCCTGTGCACTGAAGGAAGATGCTCTTAGTTGTCCTGGTTCTCTTCTAGGTACTCATAAGTTTTGCAGAAGGACCCAATTATAACCTTTTTATAAACTTTTGAAAAAACTTTATATTTGGGGTGCTGTCTCTAAACACCTGTTCCTTTCCGTGAGCTAATGAATGGAAAGGGACATCAAAATTAAATTCCTCATGCGCAGCCATGCATGAATTCCCCACCAAATCCCCCAATATGGCAGAGTGGTGAAGAGGAGTTATAACCGTATGCTTTAGAAAAGAAAGCCACTGTATAAATATATAGCTGCTGACCTCCTCCTTGTGGGGGGTGGGGTGGGAGTGGTGAGTAATAATGCTCCAGAATTCCCCGTCCTAGTGTCTTCTAGAGCAGATAGACCGGGTAGAGTTCCAGAAAGGTCAGAACGTACGGGCTCATTCTAGAGTCCTAAGAGGATGGGCAAAAAAGAGAAGAGAAGATGAACTTTACACGTGACCATTCAGGAAGCACCACAATAATGTCTCATTGTGGGTTGCTGCCACACTGGGAGGCCTTTGGCCCAAGCGGGTGGCCCTTGATGCTCACCAGAGCCTCTAACCATTGCTTTTCTTTTCCCCAGGGATTGACTGGTCCCATTGGTCCCCCTGGTCCTTCTGGAGCCAATGGCGAGAAGGTAAGGGAGCAGGCTCTCCTGGAGAGAGAAGGGGGGGGGCTCTGGTTGTCCAGTCAGAGGTGGGGTGCCTGGGTGAGACCTCGAGCCAGGGGTAACTCCCAGGAGTGTCCTTGCTTTAGTAAGTCTCTTGCCCGCCTTGTGTCAGAAAAGAACATGGACGCCTCGGTTTTTAGCAGGCTGAGGTTTACAGTCCATCTAATGGATTAATAATGACTTCCTTTCTGCAGGGATCCTTGCAAATCATCGTTTAGTAAAAGATAGCTGAGCTGCTGACGGATTTAGGACTCAGGAGCCCAGGGTTCCGGTCCCTGCTTAGCTGTGGAAACTCACTGGCCCAGATAAAATTGCCCCTTAAATATTTCACATAGCTTGAAAACCCTATTAGGGTCCCTGTAAATCAACTTGACAACATATAAGACGCATAGGAGGCAAATAGAGATCTTTAGAAGAATTCACAGCATCTTCCTCAAGCGCCAGTGTTGGAGGTTCCCTGGCGAAAGCCACGACAGTTTTAGAGTGAATAAAGTAAAAGTCATTTGTAGTACTGTATAAACATTTGACACCTTCATTTTAGTTGACAGGTTTTATCTAGAGGCTGTTTTTGCTGGATTCCTACTTAAAACCTCTTTTAATTGAGTTATTTTACAGTATTTCATAGTAGTAAACAATGTATTTAAAAGGGTGGGTTATACCACTTCAGAAGACCAGTGAGGAATAATAACATGTGAGTTGGTTGGTTTGCTTGAGTCATCCAGACATGTCACATGCCACCCCTGATGATAGATAAGAGTATATTTCTAAAATAAGATGGCTTTCCAAATAGTAACCCCCAAGACTCATTATGCAAGGGACAGAATGATACTCGGTGATGAGGCTGCCATGTTGACTTGGATAATTTTATTAAGTGTCTGTGTATCTGTAACTTTCACCTATGGTTGGGGCAGAAGCGAGATGGTTCCATTGGGATCCCCATTAGGAAACCTGAGGGTTGAGAAGTATTTGATAGATCATTGTCCCAAGTTTGGCACTCAGTACTGCCCGGGTGTCTTGCTCTATTCACTTTTATCTCTAACATCACCCTTGGATCTCTGTTCTGGACTTCACAGGCCGGTATCCCAAATATTTCTTAGATATTTAAGCCTGAGGGGAGGGTCTGTGCTCCTTTTTATTTCTGAGTAGCACTCAGCTGTTTTAGATGGCATATGAATAAGGACACCAAAGGGATAAATGCACTTCCCCTGCACCCTTGGGGGCACTCAGAACACCTCCCTGGCACATTCATTCTGGCTGTTTTGCTGAGCTACCCCTCTCTGCATCATGCTAAAACTGAGTGATGATAAATGGGAAAATGAAGCTGAACTTCAGTGGCCATGCTTCTGCCCTGGATTATTACCCACAAAGTTTTACTGATACATCCTTTTCTTCCTTTTGTCCCTTTAGGGTGAAGCTGGTCCTCCTGGCCCCTCTGGCGCTGCTGGTGCTCGTGGTGCTCCCGTAAGTTTGATCTCCAATCTTGAATGTCTCTGAAGAAGTGGGAGGTCTGTGGACCAGAGGAATACTTAACAGGACTCACGGGACTCTAATGAGTAACCCTCAGGGATCCAATGTGCACGGCCTTCCCTAGCACTGTTTTTGACCCTGAGGGAGCAAGTGCCCTCCTCTGATTTTGTGTAAGTTAGGCGGGGGACACCTTTTTTTTTAAATGGAACATTGGTGAACATGGACCAATTGGCACACAAATTTCTGACCAAAAATATAGGGAGGTTGTTTTGCTGGAGTCAAGACCCAAGAAGCTGCTAGCCAGTGAACATTTTGTTTGGAGATTCTGTGGGTTATAATAGTTAAGGGATTGAGAGAGAGAGAGAGAGAGAGAGAGGAGAAAATAGTGACATTCCCAGATTCTACCTTTCACCTTCAATTATTACCAACTGACGTGGAATTCTAGAATCCTAGAATAATTAAGATGAAAGGGGCCTATCAGTCCAACCCTCTGCTTAAGGGAGGCATCGGGATCAAAGCAGATCTGACAGGCGGCTGTCTAATTTTTCCCCCCTTGAATGACCCTAGTGTTGGGGTGCTTACCCCCTCCTGAGGCAACTGGTTCTATTTCTGTGAAGATTCTCAGTCATCCAGGTGAGTTTATCTGGAAGTTGAGTCATGGCTACTGGACTTCTTTTTTG